>JAOEJH020083452.1:0-10016 GCA_025448215.2 Palythoa grandis
ACCTCATTTTCAGAGCGAAAAAATAAAAATACTGAACCAAAACAAAATAGCTGCCACTTTTACGACTCGTCTTCAATATCAAAAGTTGCCGACTTTCACGTGACGTCATAGCGGCCATGTTGGTGCCCTTGAACAAAAGAATTTTGATGATTTCTTTCGTTTAGGGCACCAACATGGCCGCCTCGTCTTTTGTTTTTGGTGTCTCTAGGGAGTGGGTGAAAGTCAAGAATACGCTACGACGTAGTATAGAACACTCGGCAGAGAAAAACTCAGCTTAGACTTGTTTTCATATATCTATATATAACATATTTAGCGTTTTAACTATTATATTAATTATTGTCTAAAAAACACGCGCGATGCTTAACCCTTTGAGCCCCAAACACCACAAATAACGTGTTGGTAAATTCTCCCAGCTCAGCTCCATACTTTCTAAATAAGCAGTTTGGGAGAATCTGGCTTTTAAACTTCCACAGCTTAATCCACTTGATCAATTCCTTATTTCTCATTACCAGTTACATTATTTTGTCTGAGTTTTGTAAGGAGGAGTTAGATGTTGATAAATTGTCTGGGGCTGAAAGCGGTTAAGGTGATCTTGCACAAGGTAATTTTTCTTTCAACTTGCTTCGCAACGCCATTGCGAAACAAGTTGCACAAGCCATTGCGAGCCATGTTACACGGTACAACAGCTCCTGCTGCTTGAAATTTGTAACTAAAATCATTGCCAAAGTAAAACTGGATATTTCAATTTCAGCAACGATGTCTGCAGCTTGTCTCGCAACGAGTTTTAGCCATTGTATGGGGTGTTACACACTGTATTAGAGAGCTTACGAATCGACGACGTTGGCGCGACGCCGCCGTTGGATTGCGTGACATGTGTAGTGCGCATGCGTGTCTAGACTCTTGACGACTTCCCTTCAAAGGCGACAACGCTGAAAACGGTGATTTGGCGGCGTCCTCCGCGAAGCACAACTTGAGGCGAGTTTTTAAACATTTTCGTCAAATGTCAAGTATAATTGGCCTGATACTCAAGTATTGCATAGAGACAACTTTTTACGAAAATGTTTCTAATCTTCTATGCTTTTTTTACCGAGAAAACAAAATTTTTGCTTAGCTTTCGGGCACTATAGTACTCATCACTGCTTAACTAAAAAAGGCGGGAAATTTGGGCGCGCGCGCCACCAAACGTCGCCGTCGCACCAGAGAATCGTAAATTTAACCTTTCACAGGATGGCGACGTGACTTTGAGACTTGAACCAACGGCGTCGTCGTACGAACGTCGTCGATTCGTAAGCTCCCGAATGGCTCGTGTTACTCGTCTTGCAATGGCGTTGTGAGACAAGTTGCACAAAAAATTGCCTTCTATAACATCCCATTAAGTATCATTGGTGTGACTAGAAGCTCCTATTGCTGTGCGGCATTTCATTTTACCCACACCACAAGATTTAGATTTTCATAGTGAAAAACATCAACCTGTGCACAACATAGTTTTGATATAAAATTAAATGAAGCATTGCCCGTGTTATTGTTCTGTTTAATCTGGTATTTATTAATAGCATTCTATATTAAAACGTTCCTCAGCAAAACCGGCAAGTAACGCAATGGTTTTTTTTCTTGCTACGTACAACTAATTCACTTATTTATATATGAGATTCCGAAACGAAAGCCAAAATCTGATTTTATGTCTTCCTCTCTCCGCCCAAAACAAAACCCACAAATGCTGCTCTTGCCTGAGCTCTGTTTACTGGGCAATAAAAATAAACACACATAATATGGAGCTATGGACAACAGGTCCATAGCTGCTTTTATTGAAACAAATAAAACTATAATAATTCTGTTATAATATGTTCGCCCAGTCAAGGTGCGGGCCAAGAAAAACGCCAAAAGCAATGACACTGAAGGTGCATAGCTGCCCCACCCCAGGCAAGAGCAGAAGCAAGGAAAAAATGCATCTTATACGCTAGACAACAAGCAGCCCTACAAAAGGAAATCCTCTATTCTTAAATGGTATACCAGCCGCCTTGCAAGCATGATACAACAAAATTAATTAATCAGACCATTAGCAGCAAGAATGAAAACTAACTTCTGACAAAGCTGCCCATGGCCATGCAAGCTGAGTCAGGAATCAGAAAACTGGGTATGAGGAATAACAATAGTAAAAAATTGTTTTTTGATAAATGAATCCTTGATAAGAAGAGAAAACAAGATAATTAGAGTGTGACACAACAAGGCGAGACAGCAGCCCGTGCAAACTGACCCACCTTGTCGTGAAGATAATGACCCCAATAATTTAAAGAATAAATAAAAATTGGTAAAAATTGCTGTTTGCTGGATGAATCCTTGGAAACAAGACAAAAGAGATGCACAAGAAAGTGTTGCAGCCGCCCATGCAAACTGACCCTTCTTGCCAGGAATGAGCCTAATTATTAGTTTAGGAACTTATGCTAGGAACCCTGATATAGCGCAGAAAAGCATTGGACTTCCAGCGCCGTAACAGTCTTATCTTAGCATCAGACAACCCTCCGATCCACTGCATAAGAAGCTGCATCAATTCGGAAACTATGACCCTTATAACGGGAAGGGTCCAAGCCACACAATTGACAAGCTCTTAAAAGTTGGTTGGAGAAGACTGATCTGGAAACAGGCAACCCATCCTCAGAAACAAAAATGACCCCTGGTCTTAAGCCCCGTAAGGTTAAATACTTGGACAACAATACAACTAGACAGGTGGAGTTGGGCTGCCGAGAAAGAACTACAGAAAAGGGGTGTGCATTGTAGCTATGCTTAAAATCCCCAAAGGTGAGTTTAAAAGCCTGCAATTCCCCAGAAGGTAAAATTAATTTTGGATTTGAATGCGGTTGACCCGGGTTCAAATCCCGCTCTGACCACTGGTTGGATTTGTCTTCACATCACCCCAGAGTCAAATCCACCACGCTTGTAAATAGCCAACTGCTCTGTCTACTGCCAGTTGGGATTCTTAACTGTGTCGTGTGTGTGTTATGCTCGAAAAACATTAGCTTTACAGCTACTCTTAAATTCGAGCTAAAATAAAGTAATTTGTTGTTTTGTTGTTGTTGATCTGATATAACTGAAGGGGAGGGGTAGCATTACTATTAAACTGGGTGGTCATTTCTCCTATACGCAAAAAAGCATAGAAGGCCAAAGAGCACATAGCCTGAAACTGACTAATTTGGTAGGCTGACCCGTGTAAAAATGGAGCTATCGAAACTAACCTGTCCAAAATAGGAAGTGTAATAGGGAGGCAGCTATCCAAACGGAAACCCACCTTTTTATACCCCTTGAGGATTTGGGAAACATAACATAACTTTGGACGGACCAGAGAAACCTAAAAGCTTATGAGAATATCCCAAAGCTGAAATGTATTTTGTCACTGTAGATATGGTATAGTGAAATTTAAACATATATGCTATAAACAGAGCCATTAGTGCGGGGGAAATGGGAAGAATAGCAAAAGGTATGTGAAAAACTGAATTGTAAAATTTATAGAAAGCAACCACGCACGCCAATAAGTGGGAATGGAAGATGGTTGCCGGCTAGAACGCAGAAGATAGGAGGTCACTGACGCCAACTGAGAGACTGAAGATGATGAGGAATCACTGTGGGATGAGGATTCATGTAGGATGGTGCCAGTTGTTAGAAGGTCTGCAATTTTAACCGAGAAAGAGCATCAGCAAGAATATTGTGCACGCCTGGGATATGCTTTGCTTTAAAACAAATATTCTTTTCCAAACACACAAGACACATCAAATTTTTATCCCGGCATGACTGCTTATTGATAACATGAACCAATGCCTCATTATCAGTAAAGAAAAGGATCCTTTTTATTCCGCATATCATGGCCCCATAAATGTGAACTTAAAACAATTGGGTAAAGATCTAAAAAGGCAATGTTTAAATGACACCAGGCCAGCTATTCACCTTCCCGAAGTTGTTCCCAGTACCGCGCGCCAGAAACATGAAAATGAGGTCAGGGTAAAAAGTGGATGTTGCAGTTTATGTTTTTGTAAACAAAGATGGCGGGTATTTGCCCCCGGTTTCGGGCGAAAAACGAGGGAAACGGGAGGTTAAACACCGTCAAAAATGTTTTAGATTTAAATAACAAGGATCATAACACCAATGCCTACCAGCACCGTAACCCAAGGCACCAGAGGTGTCAGTATACAGTTCTAGCTGATGAGAATTTTGCCACTGATCAGCCAGAAAAAATGAGCGCCCATTAAAGCCTACGAGGAACGATTGCCATACCAACAGATCTTCTTTAACGTCTTTAGAAAGCCGAATCAAAAATTGAGGTTTCCGTACACCAACAGTCAAATCAATAGCCCTTATTGCAATTGAGCCAGACATTCCGACAATACAGCGGTATCCTGCGCAAGAAAGCCCGACCTGGGACAACAACTGTACATGCGAAATTGAGCAAACCTGTCAACGACTGAATCTCTCGAAGAATTACCTTACGTCTACGAAGAAACGCTGAGAGAAGATCCCGACATTTATCTAGCTTTTCTTGCGGTAAACGAGCCTCCATGCATGAGAGCTTATAAAAAAAAGCGTGTATATGGCGTATTTTGTACCATGTGACCTCCAGCTGCAAAAAGCCTATATTGTACCTTTTATGGCTATTTAAGGGGCCTCCCTAACAAGCGACATCTGTTTCCTTTAAACCGTCCTTTTAATCTTCAAAAAAATCAATTTCATGTTACATGCTCTTTATTTAAAACTTTCGTTAACAATTCAAGGCTCGAAATCTAACGACCGTAATTTATATACAGTACTTTTTTCTTATTTTGGATTCTTATCCGCAGAAAACTGTTCAAAACTGATGTTCTAAAAATTCCACAGCGGCACACTTTTAACATCGTGAGACACTATATTTCCACTCTTTTTCTTGTTCTTTCCTTTGCCCCGAGTATCCAGACTCTAAAAATTAGGTCAGCAATAGTTTCAGACAAAAGTTTTACACACTGACAACGTTCCTGTTGCGGAATGTCCGTTTTGTGTGTTCTAGTTTTGAAATTGATATGCGTGACAGCTAATGGAGGGCTCCTTAGGGAGTTGTCAATTATAAATACCGCATTACCGCGCAAAAAAAAATCGAAAATACCGCACATCGCACAAACAACAACAACAACAAACGGAATATTTGCTTACACTTTTTTTAAGAAACAGTAAAATTTTGTTCAGCCTCAATGTTCTTATTTTGAGGGCAATTTCAGCCTCAGAATTATGTTCTTATTTGTGGCATTTGCCATTAACGTCTCGCTATGTAAAAATTGCCATGGGCGGTGCGCGCGTGCAATGAATGCAGTCTTTTGGCGGGAAATTCACTCCCATATATGGATATATATACCAGCGTGCGGGCAACCAGCTCGTGGCATTAGCTCGTGGTCATTTGCGCGGTCTCACCCAGGTTTGAGAGTTCTGTATTTAGGCTCGTTTTCGTGCATGACGTCACGCACGCTTTGCAGTGAAATGGTTTACGCTCGCTTTAGGCTCGTTTTCGTGCATGACGTCACGCTCGCTTTTAGGCTCGTTTTCGTGCATGACGTCACGCACGCTTTGCAGTTAAATGGCTTAGGCTCGCTAATTAAATATTCAGCACGGTTTGTTCGAGCATCGTGCGTGACGTCATGCACGAAAACGTGCCTTTTGAAAGAAAAACAAATGTGACGGAAGTGTACACCAGCTCCGTGCTTACAGCCGTATGTATTCAGTATTTGAACGATGTCAAAACCATTTCTTTTACTAATTAGGTATTCTCAATGAATAAATCTCGACTTCAGCCTCAGTTTGTTCTTGATTTGTTCTTATTTTTTGGGCGATTTCAGCCTCAGTGTTCTTATTAAGTTTGTTCATAAAAAAAATGTAATTGCATAATGCAAAAAAGGGGCATACGACTCGGAGCGACGGAGGAGTTAAAATAGTGACGTTTGTTGGCAACGTAGGCAAAAATTAGCGAATGACTTCACATGATTTCATATGATGACAACGATGTAGCAACTAAACCGCTTACAGTGACTGCGGAGCAAAATTTTGATTTGTGGTGCTCAATTACGAACTGCCTAGGGGGGTGCGGGAGCATGCTTCCCCGGGAAGTTTTGAAAATTTGGGATTAATTCTAGATTCGCAAAAGTGGACGTATGTTTACTTCAGATGAGTGGCTTGTAAACTTAAAAGAATATGAAATTGATATAAAACTTAGTCCTAGGTTTCTTTGACGATGAATCGCAGCTCAAAGATGGTCATTGTGATCTGAGCTAGTGGTCACGGAGGTCATGTTACACGAACGGACGTACACATAAGTGTGACTGGTTACTGTGCTGATTATAAGAAACTAATCAAAAGAAGATTTCGTGACTGTGCGACATGGATGACAGAGTTGTAATTCAAGAAACCTCATTTTGACATTTTCCTCATGCTGCGCACCACAGATGGAAAACACCGCGATACCGCCAAATTTGTAAAAAAAATCCCGCAGTCCCGCAGTACTTGAAGTAAAAAGTCTCTCACACCGTGGTGTTCTATAATACCGCATTACCGCGACTTTTTCTTTTTTCACCACAATACCGCACAAAGAACCGGTCAATACCGCAAACCCCAAGGGCCCCCCCCCTTAATGCATTGCAAATTGCTCTTTCATTTCAGTGAGTGTCCATATCTCTGGTGAATTATTTTAGTAGGATCCACTGGGTGTTTTTTTGCTGGAAGCCAAGCTGAGAAAATCCAGACTTTTTCCATACATTTATTCAACTTTCCAGTCTTTTTCCATACTTTCCAGAAAGTTTTTGGTTTTCCAGACTTTTTCAAGCTAGTGCTCCAGATTCTGTACAAATCCTGTACATGGGAGATTCCAACCCTGGCTGGCACAATAAAACCCTTTAAAGTGCTACTAGGACCAAATCATAATGTCTTTTCCACCATGGATTTCAATAAGCTGAGAAATTGCCAGTTATCAATCAATCACAATCGAACCTGGGAGGCAGAGTTATTAAACTCTCGCTGCTCTTCAAAACAAACTGCGTCAACAAGTTGCTAAGGCAACTAGCTACATTCCAGTCCCCTTAGACATTTTCTGGACTTTAACTCAGTATATAAAATAAGCTGACACGAAAGAAATAAAATCTTAGTTTCCGATACTTTAAATATTTTCAGAGCAGTGATGGTGACTCACTTCTCTAAAAAGGACAGAATACAAAACAAAATTTTGGGTGAGACAGTCAGGGACCGAAGTTGTTACCATAGCAACCAATTGGCATAGTTTATTTTGAAGAGAATGAAGAGCCTAATAATCTTCCCAAGTTGGATTGCCTTTGATCAAAGCCCGAGTTTGATATAGCTTATGGAAATGCAAGGTGGAGCACTTGTTGGGTAAATGCATGACGTCATCACTCAAAATGGTGGCCATTTTTTTTAACTCAAAAAGCTCAGAAAACAAATTGAACTTCTGAAAACGGAAAAATGCAAACTGACTCACTACAGAAGTGCCTTCAATCAAAATCTCAAAGATTAAAGTTGAACTTTGACCACAGTAAGCACTTTAAAAGTTGAAACTAGAGTGTTTTTCATTCTGTAGAACAATCAGTAACCACAAAGTAGAAAGTCAAATAGTCTACAAATCATTCTTCACAGTTGTTGCTTAAAATTGGATAATTTTATTTAAATATCGACCAACAATTATATTAACCATCTCAGCAAGGTATAAGATGCTGGATTTTAAATATCTCTCTAACAGCAAAATTTCTAAGTTGTTATTTAAAAAATTTCCTGGTAGTTTCAAGGATCTAAATTGCTTTTATTATATTCTCAAAAAATATCATGTCTCTGACTAGGCAATGAGGATTGCAAAAGCTGGTTATAGAGTGCCTTAGAGTTATTGAGTGAAATATGGAGGTTGCTATGGAAACACCTGGAAAAAACTGAATTTGATTACAAAATTTAAAAACATGCATATGAAGCACAGTGAGAAACTTAAAAATTGCATAAGAAAAAAAGGTGAAAGCTTTTGAGGCATATATTAATGGTTTGAAAATCTGGGCAAATGAATGAAAAGTTAACCCCAAACTACAAAAATACAAGCACGAACATCTCAAAATTTTTAGATCTTCACAGTGTTGTGATAAAGAGATTTTGTCAAAAAAACCTGAAAATGTAATAAACAACAAATCATAAATTACGAGCTTGCTCAAACATTTTTCATAATTTATGTTTACTTAAGACATTTGAAGTTTTCAAATCATATTTACTCATCTATGAAAAGGTTTGCAACTGAGATTTCGGACTGTAGTCCTTCATTGGAGTGAAGTGTGTGAGAGATAAATAGAGAGGTGGTTATATAGTAATAGTTATGTCATTCATTCATTTATTTCATTCAACATCATTTATTGTATTCAATACTCTCACTGTAACCTGTTATATATTGGGGAAACTGGCCACCGTTTAGGTGACTGGATCAGGCTAGGGATCACCTCTATGACATACGCAATAACCATCTTTCTAAACCGGTCTCTCGCAATTTTACTTCTTCTAATCACTCTATTTCTAATTTTGTTGCATTCGGTTTTTCGCTCATCTATGGCGGCAACGATTGTTGCAAAACCAAATGCGACTTATTCACTCACTGGGTACCCTAAATCCCCACGGGATAAATGAATGCTTTGTGTTTAATTAGCCTTCTGTCATTCCTGACCCTTTTGTCCTTTTTATGTATTTTTTTCTCACACATTTCTATCCTTTTATTTCCTTTTGTTTTTCTACCTACCTATCTCATTAGGCCATCAATCTTTACATTACTATATAACCACCTCTCTATTTATCTCCCACACACTTAGCTTCACTCTGACGAAGGACTACAGTCCGAAACGTCAGTTGCAAATCTTTTCTACTGTGTACAACTTATAAATTATCAAACTATTTTTATAGAAACACTGACGCAGCATCCCATCTTATTATACTTATCTATGGCTCATGCAATTTTAAGAACTTACAAAACATCATTCATGCACATAATTATAAGTAATAACTCAAACTTAGAGTTCAATTTGGAAACAATTTGCATGAGTGGGTTTTCAAAAAGTATCAAAATTGAAATTTGAGCTTTTTGAAAAACACACGAGTGTAAAATTATTTCCAAATTGAACGAGAAAAGTCATGTGATTACCTTTTAATAATATACATAACAAAATTACAGAGCAAGTTCTGCTTTTGTTCTTACTAGAGTTTATTGTTTATAAGCCAATCAAAAGTAACAATTCTATGAATAAATTGCACTGAATTAACTATTTTTGCACTGAATTAACTCTTTTTTGCACTGAGTTTACAAAAAAAATCAGAACTGCTCTCAGCCAATCAGAATCCAGTAAATTATTAATCATGAAATACACTCACATTCTTATGATTTTCCGTACTTAACCCTTTAAGCCCCAAACACGCCAAATGACGTGTTGGTAAATTCTCCCAACTGAGCTCCATACTTTAATTTCTATATAAGCAGTTTGGGAGAATTTGGCTTTTCAACCTCCACAGCTTGATCTGCTTAATCAGTTCCTTATTTCTCATTACCAGTTATATTATTTTGTTTGAGTTTTGTAAGGAGAACTTAGATGTTGATAAATTGGCTGGGGCTGAAAGGGTTAAATGACTCCCGGCCTGGATTAACAACAACTCTAGATCTGCTGCATGAAATATGAAAATTAATGTTCACTAGTTTTAGTAAGACTAGAAGTTTTTAATACAAAGGTCTGGGTGTATAGACACAATTAACCAATAGCAACCCAGTAGGCTGGTAGGCCTTTGACAATTCTCCACTCGTGAATGAGGTCTGTTTGGGATTTTATTTGGGCAATGAATTGTTATGCAAATAATGCTGTGACAGTCCTTGAACTGATACTCATGTTAAACTCTCAAAACAGCCCACACAATCTACAAAGGAATAAAACTAACCGTTTATTTTAAATTACAATTTACAGTATATGCGTAATTTCAAGATCATTTTTTAATTA
>JAOEJH020083525.1:0-10016 GCA_025448215.2 Palythoa grandis
GAAGAGAGAACATAAAAAAGTGCCTAGAGTTTAAATCATTTTCTTTGGCTTGATTTTTTCCGAACTCCGGGAATAAAAAAAAAGATTAAATTCGAAACCATCTTGCTAATGATGCAATATCTCAGCGAATGCAGTTAAGCAAGGTTGTAGTAAGAATACAGCTATAACTGATTGAAGTTGACCCAATGCAAAAGAGATGGGTTTGTATTTGCAAATTTATTTTGTTTACTGATAAGCTTCAGCGCGTAAAAGCATTGCAAACATTTCTCTAAAACTACCAATTACAAGCCTACAAAGCTGCATGCAAATTTGAGAGAATGCTGCTTGATAGCAGCAATCCAAACTATGTACTTATATATGCCACAGATATAACATGCATAAATCATCGTGCGGAAATGGAATCGAATATGTGTGTCGCAAAAGCGCTGCATACAGATTACGTCAAAACCTCCAAGTGGTTCCATTGCGGCTTTACATTTTTTTCGTGTTTTGTCAGCGTAATACCGCGATGGCTTATTTCAATTTCTCTTTAGAAGGCTCCCATATTTGTCTGCGTTTGATCTATTCTTAATAACTGAACGCAGCACTATCCAGCGTTAAGAACTGAAGAGCCTAACTTATATTTTTAACCTAAATCAGCTGTATCATGAGCTGTAGATATTTAACCTTCAGTCAAAGAAAGCAGTACGTGTTATCATAGTCAATTGGAAACTGAGGGTTTATTGAAACTAACGGAATACTTTAAAGAATTTCAGGACTTACTTCTAACATATGCTAACTCTGAATCGCTTATAAAGTTTTTTTCTTTCTGCAACAAAGCAGCTCGTTTTTCTTCTGGCACGTGAAGGCTGTCCATGAGATCAAGAGCTAGTTTGGTTGCAATGGCGTTGTGATGCTCAGGACTTAAAGAGCCGACTTCTGTTAAAGCCCCTGCATAACCCTGAAGGTCCTCCACATCTGATGGTTAAAGAAAACTATCTATAAATGATGAATAGCTAAGTCAAAACTAAGATATCTTGGTCAAAGTGGCTTTGCTTGTAATTTGTAATACAAAAACTAACGCAAGTAAGTTAGAATCCATTTTAATTTCTCGACGTTTCGACGCCGTCCAGCGTCATTTTCAAGAGTGATTATATATTCAGAATAGAGTGTGTTATAATGATAGAAAATCCCATGATAATTTTGTTGTTGACATAATTAATAAGATATCTTTGCTCTAACAGAGTCTGATTGGATGTTCAGGGAAGGCTTTATTTTACGGATGAATAACATCTCGTGAATTAGACAGTCTAATTTCCCAGAGCACTTCTTTGAGATGGTGAATCGGTTGGTAAGATCAGACACATCTGTTAGGCCATGGGCTGACTTCATATGTTTACCAATTGTAGAAAGGCGATGTTCTTCGATTCTCTGATGTAAGTGATGGCGTGTATATCCAACATAGTCTGAATCACACAGACCACATTTAAATAAATAGACAACAGATTGTTGGTTAACTAGTGGTGGTTTTACTTCACGCAGTTTGACATCATCTAGAATCTTCCGACTAGTGAATACAGCCTGTAGATTGACGTTCAGCCTTTTACTCATTAAGCCAAGTTGCTTTTTAACCAAGTTGGCCTACTTTTGGTCTTTAAATGGAAGGCTAAAGCGTACAGTCTTGATGTCGCTGCTGACGATGTTGGTAGGTGGAGACCGCGATTCCCCCCCCCCCCTTTCATCTTAGATAGATCTAAATACGCTCCAATTGATGAGTTAATCATGTAGCGTGGATAATTTTAGGCTTGAAAGATTCCTTTATGCGACTACATTCATTGTTGAAGAACTCCCATGTGAATGACAAACAAAAGGCGCGTTGGAGCATGTAGTTTAGCAGTGAATGCTTGTATCTCCTGTCAATGTGGCTTTGATAGCCGGTGCAATAGTAAGCCGGTGTTAGTGGCCTTTCTTGTGAATTCTCGTTTTCAGCTGACAGTGTTCCTTGATTATTTCGATACAAGAAAAAGGTAGACGACTTTTCGATGCTAATTCTATAGTGAAGCTTGTGGAAGGATGGATTCCATTCAGAGCATGAAGAAAAGCTTCAGTTGACGAGATATTGTCCGTTACTGCTAAAGTATCATCCACGTGCCTTTTGTACAAAGATGGGAGCTTATTCTCTCGTTGTAGATTCTCTTCGATAGCACATAGGAGAGTATTAGCAAGGAGCGGGCCTAACGGAGACCCCATCGCGACACCGTCCACTTGCTTGTAAAGTGAGCCGTCAAATTGAAAAAGTTGATCTTTAGTCGCTAGTGGTAGTAGCTCAATTAGGTCAAACTCCTTGATGTTCAAGTTGTGAGTGCGGTTAAACCAGTCATCGGTGAAAGCTTTATCAGCAAGAATGTTGATGTTTTCTTCCAGCGGAACGTTCGTAAAGAGAGAACAAATATCATAAGAGACAAATACATTGCTATTTTTCACTGTTAGGCCTCGTAATTCTTCCACAAATTTGAAGGTGTCCGTAATCGTATGTTCATTCAAAGAAAGAACTTTTAGCTTTTCGTCCAACCATTTTTCTAAAGGATATTTGGATAGTTGTATGTGCCGGTAGCCGATAAAATGGGTGGCATAGCTAGATATTTTTTTGTGCGTTTTCAGTAGACCATACAAATAAACGATTCTTGAGTCATTTGGGCGGAGAAGGTCTGCGGTATTTTTTGCAAGAATTCTTTGAGTGATTTCAGTCAGTTATTTCTCTTTTTGTAACAATGTGTGGTAATTCTTTGATGGTCGACCTCTGGTTTTTAGTCTCTCTGCCCTGACTGGTTCAAATTTTGTACTGTCGTCCACAGAAGCTTTACGTAGAAGGTGGGGATAGTCATCTTTGTTCATGGCAACAACGCCCGACCCTTTATCCGGTTTCGTGATAACAATATCATCTCGTTTCTTGAGCTGTGCTATTCTGAATATATAATCACTCTTGAAAATGACGCTGGACGGCGTCGAAACGTCGAGAACTTAAAATGGATTCTAACTTACTTGCGTTAGTTGTTGTATTACAAAACTAAGATATCCCAAAGTTTTCGAAAAGAACCTACAAAATCATAAAATTTTCTAACAATTCTTCCCACTTTTCGTAAATTTTATCCAAGACCAAATACATTTTATAGTGTTCTATGACAATACTTATCAAGTATAAAATATTAGTTTCCAGTCTATGAGTTCCAGATAATGGGAAACACCAAATGATCACTGTTTGCAACATTCTATTTTTTATCAACCTTTTGTACTGTATATAGTAGAGCGATCGGTTTGATACTTAGTGGTATCTTGTAGCCACTATTTTTGGCGTTGTTAATAAAAGTGAGCCTGACTGTTACCAGCCGTACGTGTGTGCAACTATTTCAGCCCTATTGGATCTGTCGGTGATGTCAAACGTGTTCCAAAATTAATCAGCCTTAAGGTTGTTCAACTTTTAAGAAATCTGACGTTTCAAGCGTTAGCCCTTCGTCGGGACAACTAATAAAGTGCGAGTGATGGGTTTATATCGCCGGGGTGGGGAGCTCTTTAGCGCTGCACAACTAATAAATAAAAGGATCTCTTTCCTGGGAAATTATCAAGTGAGGTGCAAGCAATGTTCGTGAGATGTGACTTAAAAGATTCATATGTAGAAGAAACAAAAACAGTTTAAAACCTACCTAGCCCCATATCTTAGGAACAACGCCCAATCAAAATCTACTGGTTTTTATGAAAAAACAGTGTTTTTGGATTGATGTCATGTCTAATCAATCGGAGCTATTGTATGCACAATGGAAACCTGTCAATTTCAGATGCTTATATGAAGCTGAAAAACTCCAGTTTCCGCCAACTAGCTTATAAAAAAGTGCAGTGGATTACAAACTCAGTTCTTGGCTACAAGGATAAGTTTTACAGTCTTGCTAATACCTGAATTTTTCAATGATACAGGATATAACGTGAAATAACTTGCTTTATTTGAATAGGAAATGATATTATTTTGAGTTCAATTTGGAATTAACTTGCATGAGTTTGTTTTCAGAGTCCGTAATTGCACGAGCCCGTAGACAGACTGAGACGTCCGAGACATGTGGTGACGGTGGTACTCTAAACCTAATTAGTTTCAATATTTATCAGCCAATTAGAATGTCTTCCTCCAAAAAGAAAATTGCACTAAATTTGTTTTTCTATAATAAATTTCCTGGAAACACTGCTTTTCACCAATCAGCATCGAGTAATGTTTTATGTATATTATTTAAGTCTGAAAATCGAAGAGTGCAAGTTTTGTATCACAAGAAATTTAAAGTTTACCTTTTTGAATAGTAGCTGGGGTTTCAGCTTCTTTACTCTTATTTGCAGCAACAGAACCTTTAATACTTCTAATAAGCTGTGGAAAAAACATTTTGAAAAACACATTTATCATTTACAAGAGCCCTGAAATGGACTTTCGACCAAGGCTGAAGTGAGGCTTCAACGCTCAGTTCGCGAGGTAAGCTACCACAGTTGTCATAGTTAAGTTAGTGTTGAATGGTCATGAAATTTAAAAGTTTTCTTTTTTGTAGATTTTTGTTCCCGCTCACCTATCAGCGGCTTGCCCGGGGGCAGACACCCGGGACACCCCCGGCCAAACCCCGGGTTATAGTTGAGTTTGGCGCTCGAAATCGTCCCAGGGGTAGGGGCATTAGCTGTTTTTTGTCATTGCCACTAAAACCCCCCGGGCGTATACCCTCGGGGGTTGCCCGGGGGTGTCCCGGGAGGTCGACCCTCGGGCAAGCCGCTGATAGGTGCATAATTGTGACCGCGCACAGATTACAAAAGGCAAACAGAATATGCGTGGCATCACACTTAGAACAGAAGACCAAAACCGTACACATTGAATGGCAACGAAACTTAATTTTACCTCAGCTTTTTCAGCCTCTTCTGTTGATTCAAGCTTAGAAATTTCAACGTCTTGAAGATTTCCAACATCTAAAGGAAAAAGGATATTTTTCAATTATGGAATATATTTTAGTTTTTCTTAGACTACTTAAAAACTGTTTGTTCTAAATAGCAAACGTTTGTTACACTAAGTAGTACGTCGCATCTACTTGCAGTTTTTCCTAAGCCCAAAGCTCAATTAAATTTGTTTCATTTGTGAGCACTTAATAGCGAACGCAAACAAACAAAAGCACACACAAAAAAGTGTATCAACACCCCAGCCGGTTTCGACGTTTGTTAATATTTTGAAAAGGATAAAGCAATTAAACCAAGATACGAAGTTAGAAGTACGTTTTAATATCCCAGTTAAACTCTGTACCTTGACTCCATATTTTGTCAAGCATTCCTTTCATCTCAACTTTTGCTGGTTCAGCCTATGAATAAAAAGAAAAATAATTTAACGTATTTTCATATTTAATGTAGTATAATCAATTAATGAGATGAATAATTTAACATATTTCTGCATTTAATGTAGTATAATCAAATTCCCTGCGTTTCCAGCATATGTAATAAATTGCATCTTCTTTTTCTGGTTCCATGAAGTTACAAGCTTTAAAGCGTCAAGTATTCTTTCAACAAAGATCACACATCAAAACACAGAGAAAGAACATGAAAAATGAGGCGCAGCGGAAGTTTTTTCAACTAAGTTCGAGAAAGTAGGATACACTATCAAACATACTTTGATGCTTTGATTCAGCCTTTCAAAGTAATCATAATTCTTGGAAAAAATCAAAGAAAAAGTTTTCAAACTTTTATGCTATTAAAAACTAGATTAGTTATCTAAACCTTTGTCATGGTCTTGAATTCCTTTGTTTTATCTTTATGAATTATTAATAAGTCTGAGAATGATCCATGGAAATCTTGGAAGTCTTGTTTTAGCGATCCGTTCCGGAGAATGCTCTGCAACAGACCTTTTCACAGTTCCTGAAAGGTAACCAAGCTTCTACATGAAGCTGAGGCTAAATTTGCCCTGGCACAGTTAGAGCAGTGGAAATAGCTATAATTAAAACGACACTGATTAGCATGTCTATTAGTTCTACTTCTCTAACTGCGCCAGGTCAGCCATAGCCTCAGCTTCATATAGAAGCTTGGTTAACTTTTAAGAACTATGAAATGGTTTATTAGTTTTGTGCGGTTTTTATACGGTCGGCGCAGTGGTAAGATCCCTGTATTCCATCTTTCAGGTGCAGGATTCAAACCCAGGCTCTGCCAAGCGTTGAACATTTGTGACCTTCTTTCCGTTTTACGAGGTCTTAAAATGAGTACCAGTTTCTGCCAGGAGCTAACCTGCGATGGATTAGTTAGTGTCCCTTCCAGGGAGAGTTAATGCTTGATTCTTGTCACTCAACACTACAGAAACCGGAGATAAGCACCAGTTCCGAGGGGCTACTTATATCGTAAAAGGTTTAGAATTTTAGCAGTTTATTGATACGGCCAGAGTAAATGCTAGACAAAATATCTTATTTGCCGAACCAAATACTTTGTTTTAATAACAAGAGCATAATGTTTATTAAGGTTGTGTTAATGATTATTGTATTCCAGGTCACCACCGGTTTTTATGTACTTACCAAATTTGAACGTGATGTCTTAGCTTTAGCAGATTGTTGTTGTGGTTCTGAGACCGCACCAGAAATGGCACTGAACAAGTTCTTCAGCGAAGCATTTTGAGCTTCTTTATCGGCACTTCCTTCCATTTTGTTGGAGAGGGGTCCTTTATTTCCTTTCATTTTATTCACAGTATCTGCATCAGATGCTATGTTGGTTCTACTTGCCAGTCCTCCTTCTTTTATATTTTTCTTAGGCTTTGGAAGATTCCTAATTATTTCATCCTTTTTCTCTGCTCGACTTGCAAGAGCCGCCAGTCCAAAGTCATCCAGCGTATCGGCGATGATCTGTTTGCGCTCGTTATCAGATGAAAGGTCGCTTGATCCAGAAGTGATTGTTTTCTGTTCTCCTGAGCCATTGTCATCTATTGCTGAATCAATGTCATTATTTTTATCTCTGCTATTCATCATTGTTGGAATTTTGCTTCTTTTAGGCTTCGAATCTTCACTATCCCCGGATATAACATAGCTTTCAGGTAATTCGGGTACATTAGAATCTCCAGATGCAACAAAAGAAATATTTGAGTCATAATGATTTCCAGAATTTTGCGTCGATCGTAATTGTTGTGTAGCAATGGGAGTGTTAACCGAATCTACAAATTCGGTGTTTTTCGGGGCTGTATCTGATGAATCTGGTGGCTTCGTTCGAGAAACCTGCTCCCTTTTGTTGCTATTTGAGCTTCTTAGATAACTGTGACTATTGGATGGATCGTAATCCAGTGATTCTTCTAAGTCGGAATCTTAAGAAAAAAATGAATATCAATCTTAGAAAATTTAAATGAACTTAAATAAATAAATTGTTTTTATGAGTTGCATTAACTAAAACTGCTAAACTTGGAAGTTCCTGTTGGCATGTTATGAAGCTGTGGTCCACTATAATTACCTTACTTTAATCGAAACGTCAATGGATTCTTGTCAATTATCTAATAGAATTCTGAGAGACAAAACAACATATTACTGCCACTGCCGCCTATTCTGTATCTGACAGAAGAAGGCCAAAATATTTTGAAATATCAAATGCTTAGTACTATGTTATTACACGAAGTAACAACAAAACAAGCATTATTAGTTGATAATCTTGTTCTACACAAAAGTGGTTTAAATGTTTTATTTTGATGTGAACTTGACACCATTATGGAGATATAAAATTGTTTTCAACAGGTTTCAACAGTTTTGAATTTGAATAATGCATACCTTCAGTGGTTTCCATTGGAATGCTGCTCCGTTTTTGTTCGCCGTTTTCGTCTACGTTTCTCGCATGGATTTCATCACCATACACTACAAATTCTCCGTGAGGACCTTCTGTACGAAAATCTTCTCTCCCATTTGGGACAACTGTTTCTGTCCATTCTTCATTGTTTTCCCTAGCATCACGTGACTCTCGTATCTCATCATCTTCATCATAGTCAATGGTTTCTCCTGAATCTCCCGATTCCGCCGAGTCGTTCGCTTCCTCTGATTCTTCAAAGTCACCCGACTCCTCTGAGTCATGAGATTCTCCCGACTCTCCTGACTCACCAGACTCCCCTGATTCTCCAGATTCTCCAGATTCTCCAGATTCACCCGACTCTCCTGACTCACCCGACTCCCCTGATTCTCC
This sequence comes from Palythoa grandis, assembly GCA_025448215.2. Classification (NCBI taxonomy): domain Eukaryota; kingdom Metazoa; phylum Cnidaria; class Anthozoa; order Zoantharia; family Sphenopidae; genus Palythoa; species Palythoa grandis. The sequence continues at coordinate 8,179 of JAOEJH020083525.1, forward strand.
AGATTCACTCAAATCTCCTGACTCACCCGACTCCCCTGATTCTCCAGATTCACCCGACTCTCCTGACTCACCCGACTCCCCAGATTCTCCAGAATCACCAGACTCTACTAATTCTTCGGAATCGCCCGACCCCAACGATTCTCTTATTTTGCTCGATTCTTCAGAGTCACTAGAACGTCCAAAATCTCTTAGATCCTCTTCAGCTCGAGTGCTCCGCTCATCTCCGGCTTCAGAATTTGTTGACAAACCAGAGCTCTTAGAATCACCAAGTTGGCCCAATCCAGTGGAACCCTCGAGATTTTTGGACTTTGTATCAGAATCCTTTAGCTTATTTGGGGCATTCGTTTGTTTTGGATAATTTTCCTCTGGCTTCTTTTTGATATCTAAATCGGAATTTCAGAAGAAGATGAAAACCTTGGTTATAGATTTTGAAAGGAAATACTTCTCAAGTTGAAATACTTAAGAAAAAAAGATCCAAGTCACTGCCGGGAATCAAAACTATGACACTCTGACCAGCGGTCCACCCACTGAGCAAAAGAGACTTAAATGGGAAGCCAAGTCATTTGTTTTAGTTGTACATTTCATTGCGTCATTAATTTAAAAATAAAATTATATATTTATTTTCAAGATTATCGGGCATTTTTGGAAAGCAGGAGCAAGACGAATGTCCAGTTTCAAAGAGACCTGAACAAATGACTCAGCTCCCTATGCGAGTTTCTGTGTCTCAGTGGTTAAAGCATCTGACCGACCGTTAATCGAAGGGTCATGGTTCCGATTCTCGTCAGTGGCGCGGATGTTATCTATGTAGACGAACCCAATAATAGACAAGAAGCAACCTACAAGATTAAATACTCAAGACTGTCAGGCCTCCTATTGAAGAGACTGGCCGAAAGCTGAACAGCAGACTAACTGAACACAAACGAGCAACTAGAAATGTAAATTTCAACATTCCTGAACATTACTGACTTTTCACTGGCTACACTATCAGTTAACTGGGACTCTGCGCTATGTTTGACCTACAGTATTAACTATTTTCACACGCAACAAAATTGACCATCAAAAATAGCGAACCAGACTGTATTAGTATTTAAGTGACATGCTATTCCTTACTACACTGTGATGATGACTTCCGCGCAGGTTGTCGAAAATTCAGTCTTTACTAAAGACAACATTCCCTCTCGGAACCACTCTAACTGCACACTCTACTGTTGCTCCTGGGGTCAAACCACTTACTGTTCTGAGTAGTCTAGCGAAATTCATATAAAGGCTGACTCACCACTGTCCTCTGTGCTAATCTTGCTTCGCTTTTCAATCACATTGTCGCTTGAATCTTCGTAATCGCCGGAATCTTCGGACTCGCCCGAGTTTTCGAAATTCCCTGATTCGCCGGATTTTCCCGAGTCGTTTGCATTTCCTGAGTGTTCTAAGTTTTTGGAGTCATTCAAGTCACTTGAATCACTAGGCTTTTTTAAGTATCCTGGGTTTTTGCCTTTTTCAACTTTTTCTGATTCCTCGAAGTCTCCAGACGCTTCCTCTTTTTCCTCTCCTAAACCACAAAATCGATAAAATAATATTCATTCAATTTGTTCGCAAGTGTAAGACAGGATCTGGCATAGAAAAGATTATAAACTTGTGTTCTCCTTTCTACACTTAAGATATAGATTTCTATTAGCAACTCCAACGGCTGTGTCGAACTTATATTGATCCGCAAATCATGAATATCATGACTGTCTTACTCCCTCTAGATTTAACTTGCACAAAGTGTTTGCTAAATACCATCTTTCATTGTGCTCTCAAGCTCCTTCCATCTGGAATAGTCTTCCTCTTACTTTTCGCAA
>JAOEJH020083624.1:0-10015 GCA_025448215.2 Palythoa grandis
AATTAGATTAAATTAATTAATTTATTATGTACAGTATTATATGTAATATATGTTATAGTATATAATAATATATAAAGAATAACACTAATATTAAAACTAAGCCTAGCTGTTTAAAAAGATAGGTTTTTGAAAGCCGGTTAGTGCCAACTAACAACAACTATAACAGCAACAACAACAACAACAACTATATTTGCCCTTTTTTGTCAAAAAAAGAAGTTCTAACATGTAAATTTGCAATTTTATAGGGAGTTTGGATAGCCAAAAAAACTATAGAGTTAAAAAGACTAGGTAGCCAAATTACATTAACACACGATATTAATATAGTATAGAGAAAATAATACCAAATTAATTATAGTAATGTAATGTAATGTAATGTAACGTAATGTAATGTAATATAGTACTTCATCAGGCCTCGTGCTTTCTGATCTCTTTTCTGTATTACGTGCTCGTTCAAAAACCACGCATTCTCTATTCTGCATTACGTCATAAATGTTACATTTCATTATCTTATGTTACATCGCTACAAGATTCATTCCTCGTCAAAGTCTGTCAAGATTCGTTCCTCGGAACTTTCGCACTCGCCCAGTTTTGATTTGTGCAAATATACGCTATATTTGCAGCCTTTTATGAATTTGAATTTCTTTAAAAATTGAGACTTAGGGCCTCCTTGGTGTTTACGCACAGGCTTCGTGCATTCTGATCTCTGTTCTGTATTCTGCGTTCGCTCAAAAACAATACGTTCTCTGTTCTGTATTTACGTCATAAGAATTACACTATATTATCTTATGTTACATTGCTTCGAGATTCGTTCTGCTTCGGAATTTTCGCGCACGGCTCTATTATGCTGCCGCTTCGTAGCCTCGCATCTTCGATCGGCTGCTCGTTGGCAATAATGCAATGCAATGTATAGCAATGAAATGTGTTGTAATATATTGTGATGTAATGTGAGTCCATGCGATGTGATGTGATGTAATGTAATGTAAGAAAACGTAACGTAACATAAGAAAATATAATGCAGTGCAGTGTAGTATAGTGGGGTGTAGTGTGCTATCTGGCAAGCTAGATGACAATCGATTTTATACGCCAGTTTCATCCTATCTTTTGAACCAGTTGATGAAACCGTTTCAAGTAAACTGTGGTCACTTGAAAGAACTTTTGAAAATTCAGCAAGAAATGGGATTTATTAGAGCGCCAGGATAAATGTTGTGCAGTGGCGGATGTGAGGGGGGCAGGTGAGATACCGGTTGGCGGTGACCCCACCCACTCCCCTTTTTAATCAAAGAGGGTTTTTTTACATTTAGCAGCTGGTAAAAAATCTTTCATGGTTGTCCAACAAGCCAGAATCCAAACTCCCTTGAATTTTTCCTGACTTTTTCTTGACTTAGCACCAATTTTTCCTGAACCCCGATAACAATTTATAGTATTTTAAAAACTATTTGGCGTCCTTGCTCAGAAAATTTGTTTATGAAAGTTTTGCTTACGCTTACTGATATATGCTTCGTCACTTTTTCTAGCATATATTTTTCTAAAAAGTCAGGTATCATTACTTATTCTTTTGATTCGTACGAAAGTTGTCCTTAACCAAAATTTTCACGACGTTTGATAAACTTTGTTTTCCTGACTTTTCCTTGAGCCGTTGCTAGATTTCCCGTATTTGATCAACAATTTTACATGTGAGAATAATGAGAAGAAAACGCACGAAATACCCTTTCACTTGGACACACTGATTTCAAATCTTTTCACAAGGAACATGCCCCCGGGCTCCCTAAAAGCTTCCATCTTACTAGGCGCTCAGCCATAGGTTTTTCAGCCGATGCTTTGCTATTTTTTTTGGTCACGGAAGGGGTTTTATAGGAAGCAGACAATCAGACAATAAGAGAGGGAGGGGGTTTAGAGTATGTGGATGGAAATTGGGCAGAAAACTATTGATAAAAACAAAGGTTTAGATTAAGTTCAAAAACTAATACTAGAGCAATAAAATTTTTTTAATCGTTCATCAATAGATGGTTTTCACGCGTTCCCTAGAGGCGCCAAAGACAAAAGACGAAGCGGCCATTTCGGTGTCCCAAACAAATGAAATCATCAAAGTTCTTTTGTTCAAGGGATACCAACACGGCCGCTGTGACATCAGATGAAAACGATCTATAGCATAATTAAGAAATAATTCATGCTTAGCGTGTGTCTATTGTGTTATGGATGCACGCGGGAAGTTGGGAGAGGATGAGAGAAGCGTTTGAGTAGTAAGGTTTTCATCCAAAAATATTTTTCTTTTACCTATAACAAAAGCTGCAGTAGAGTTATTAGTTCCTGATAATAACAAGGCATTAAAAAGTTATATAACAATGTAATATTAAAAGTAAAAAATAATTACTAAAGCGCCAGTCTACAACAGCAGTTACATAAATCGCGAATTGCGAACAACTTAAAGAAATAATTAAAGCAAAATAGACTAAAAGTTTAATAAGACTATTTGGCAATTTAGCAATCGCCACTGATTTCAGCTTCACTAGACAGCGCACAAAATACATCCTGTCATGTTTATTTTGGTGGCGTAGGTCCGCTCCATACAGTGATACCATAGAGAGCAGCAGGCATGTGGTTTGCGGGACACGAAAAACCATAAAGCCCTATGGGAAACTGGAAACGTATTCCCCGAACTCGCAATACCACAATCCTCCGGGGTCTAGAGGTGCTCTGCGTGCTTTAATATTTCTATTATTAATTTACATTGATTCGAAAATTGCTATTTACAGACGCACGCGTTCTAAACAATAATGAACAACAAGGTACAACCATAGCATGCTGACGAGCCGTCCCCTTGACAGCCGTCTTATTTGTAAGTGAACTAAGTCTCAAATAAGTAATACCGCATTTGAGAATAGAGCAAGCTTCTGAAAGGAATTTTCCAGCTACGAATTGAAGCGGCGTTTGCAATACCTTTGTCAATATCTTGTTCGTTATTCAGCACTAAAGAGACCTTTTCAATTCTATCTGGACCGCGTACAAACCTTGTTTTCTCAAATACCTCATCAAAACTCTGTACAATTTCTTTCCTCATTAAAAGTATTTCGGTTTTATCACATTTTCTCAGAACATCTTCGGCAAAAGTAACACAACTTTGAAAAGTAGCAAGTGGAACTGAAAGCTCTTCTTTCTTTGATTGAAGACGCTTTGTTTTTTCTTCAGATATCGTCTTTAGATCATCTTTCAGGCTTTTCTGTTTTCTCTTAACAGCTTCAGCAAGACCATTGATAAAGTTGTCAATATCCTTATCGACCTCGGCCATTTTATTTTCTACTATGGTTTCAGTTTCCTCTGTATCAATAATTGCAGTGGTAAGCACTTCCATTCTCATCTTAGCTTTTTCAATACACTTTGTTATAGCCTCCTTTTTTTGCTCGAAAATGTCCTCCAAGAAAACATAGTTGTGATCCTTGTGGTCGATTATTATACAATCTCGACATATGGGGGTGTCGCAGGTGTTGCAGAACAATTTGAGGGTTTTCTGCTGGTGCTTAGAACAATTTAACGGTTTGGCTAACGCGGATGGTCCAGCTGCTATTACTTCTTCAACTGTCATTAATCGATGCTGATTGATTGCCCTGGTTCTGCGGTGAGATTGGGAACAAAACTCACATAGGAACACACAGCAAACTTTGCAGCGTGTCACAGCCTCATCATTAGTGTCACAGTTTTCACATGCCAAGGGTTTTCTATGTTTTTTCTCTGTTGTCTCCTCTAGAGTCATCATCTCGAGTAGGTTGTTGATAAAGAAATTCGTCTGCAGCACATTAACGTCTGCACTGGACAGCTAGGTGACAAATACAGAGATTTTAAAATTCATGGTGTGCATGTTGCTCTTTTTACGCAAGTTTTGAATTATCACAAAACGAAGAGGGGATTCTTTGAGTGTTACAATTCTCTGGTGCGTCAAAATATTAACTTTCACTCTTTTAATTCTTGAGCAACAATCTTTTTCAATCTCAAGAGCATTCGTTTTTTAAAACCTCCCCACCACCATTTCTTTTTCTACTCTCAGCTTATATAATTATTTCCCACTCTCAATCTTTAAATATAATAAAACTAATTTTTATTGGGAGCCTTTTATTTTCAGAATGGTAAACTAAGCTCCTGAATCATCAAATGTTACTTTTCAATCATCATTTTTGTGTTTTCAAACAGCAAAGACATGATTATTTACAACTCCCAACTGTCAATCATCAAATCATACCGTATTTCCTCTTTTTAGTACCATGAAAAATATTATATAAAACCCACAGCCATTATTTAGCTCCCAGTTTGGAAATACTTTAAAAATAAGAAAAAAAACAGAAGCTTAATTCAGGAAATGTGGTATTCCTCATTTGAATATTGGCAAGCTCACCAGATGTTGATAGTTTGATGTTGACAAGACCTTGGAGAGGCTGTTAATGTAAAAAAGGTAATATGAAAAAACGTACCTTGGTCACTTGCCTACATTCTGGACACGTAATGCTACTTTCTTTCCCCCTTTTTACCATATTCTGAAGGCATCTTTTGCAGTAGGAATGTAAACAAGCTAAAACTTTAGGCTCTTTATACTGTTCTAAGCAGATAGCACAGGTCAATGTCTGATCACGTTTTTCAGACATAGACGCCATTGCTCTGTTAGCTTCTGCAAGAAAAATAGATAGAAACTGTTACATGATACAATATCACCCAACTCATTTTGTTGAAAAACAGCAAATTAATAATGATGATGATGATGACGATGTTTTATTTCTGGCTCTCCAAGCTTAGCTCTTCATCTAGAAAAAAAATATAATTAGGAGTAATTTTATCAAGGATGTAAATTACAAGAGTTTAGGTTTTCATCTAAAATATTTTTCTTTTACCTATAACAAAAGCTACAGTAGAGTTGTTAATTCCTGATAATAACAGGGCAATAAAAATAATTACAAACAATAAAAAGTTATGACAATATAATAATATTAAAAGTAAAAAATAAGTACTAAAGCGCCGTTCTACAACAGCAGTTGCATTAATCGCGAATTGCGGACATTACTAAACTTAAATAAGTAATTATATAAATTATTTGTGAGAGCTTTCCAAGACTGACAACTTAGCTTGTTTTTGAAGTGTTTGGAACGGTTGATGAATCACAAAATGTCAGTTTTTTATATGACTTCTCAATCGGGCTTGAGAATTCTTTGGAATATATAATAAACTCGCAATCAGGACAAAGTGTGAGAATACAGTGCCATTATTTAAGTGGAAATTATTCATATCGAACTGGGTTTTGATGATTTTAAATTTAATTATTTGTGTCACTTCTCTCTCGACGCCATGGAAGGAAGAGAGCGGTTCCGAGAGTCAAAAACTTGGAAGAAGAAGTGATTTTGGTTAACAAGGCAACTCTTGTCTCAGCAAAGTACAAAAATAAGTAGGCACTTGATATTTTTAAAGAATGGCAGTTGTGGAAAAAAATGGAACTTGCAGTTTGAGATCCTGTAGGTGTTCAAAAACTACGACTGCGAAAGCGTGACGGGAGTATGTGCGGAACTACAAGACAATGGGTGCTACCAGTGTCAAATACTGACTGAGCAAATTCGTGATGAAAGTCGCGACAATGATGAGCCCCCAATAAGCGACATGTCAATATTTGGTATGCAAGGAAATGTATTTTCCGTTTGTACCCATTGAACTATAGTTCTTGTATTTGATTTTTTTCTTTGTAGGCATGAATTTTGATAGTCAATGAAAACATAGACGAAAATCACGCTTAGTTTGGATATCTTATCCAAAACACGGGGATTTTCATCTCGGTTTTCAGTTGGTATCAAAACTCATCAGCCACTTTCAATGGCTAAAAAAGTAATGAATTAATAATGAGTTTTAGAAGAAGTAATGAACGGTTTCATTCAAGTTGCATGGATTAAAAGCGTTTTCAGGTCTGGTTCCACTTGTCTCGTCTGGCTTCTTTTTTGGGGTTCAAGGCAGCAAGTTTTTAGAATTCAGCCGAACAATTTACAATGCAAGCAATGCAGTTGAGCTGGGAGAACCGCACGGCATATGTTCTAATTTTGTTTGAAATTATGCTCGGCGATTTTATGAAAACCTTTTTTGCATTTTTATTCGTTGGTTTCATTTCATAGCTTTCTTCGCTGAATTTTAATGTCAATATTTCCGTGGATATTGTTATTCTTGATGATCTATATTTGATATGTTATATTTCACTTGCAGTATTCAGTTTCTAAAATCATTGAAATGACGTAGTTTGACTTTATATTCCGAGTTTTTTTATCACAAAGTTTGTACTTTTACTTTAGCAGTACTGCTACCACTACAGAATAAAAAGAAAATGTTTTAAATTCCGTTGCAACTATTCACTACTACAAATGGTCGTTTTCAGTTTAATTAAAGAATGTTAAACATTGTGTACAGGGTTCGAAACTAGCGTTGGTCCACTGGTCTGGCACACTAGTAAAAGTTATGGCGAACTAGTAAACTTGTCTTCAAACTAGTCCGAGTGTCTAGTAAAGTATTGACATCTTTCAATCAAGTTTTTGAAATGTTTGTGCTCGCATTCCAAATCATGTCATTTCATTACAAGTTTACACTCTGTTCTGCCTGAAAGCGACTTTCTACAAATCGTCTTCCATCTGAATTCTGAATAAAGTTTTTTGTTGTTGTTGTTTTGTTGTTGTCGCCATATGTTGATTTACTGATGATGTGTCACAGGCGCACAGGTCCCACAGAAAAATGAACGAACATTGCATTAGGTGGAGCAAAGAAATATGTCGAAAACTAGTTATGGTTGGTGCTGTAATATAAATGAAAAAAGTTGGTAAAGTCTAGTAAAAAACGGGAAGGACTAGTAAACCTAGTAAGTAATTACTAGTTTGAATGTCTAGTAAACAAAAATTCCAATTTCTATCCCTGATGTACTTATTAATATGGAACCACTAGATGGAATTGATTGGTATACCATATCTTTTTCTTGAAGTAAGCCAAAATAATGAATCTCAAAAGTATAAATAAAACTATGAGCTTTTAGTATATCAGTATTTTGTTGATCACTGGAATATTTATTCTTTCAGAAAGAATAACGTGTATCATCCAATTAAGTAGCTGTTCTGGGATGTATTTTGATGAACTGTTTCATATTTCTTTTCCAAATGCTGCATAATTTTCTGTGAAATTTACACTAAATTATAATTGACAGTGACAGTAGAGACATAAATTATTATTGACACTGTTGAAAATATCTACTTGATCTTTGTTTTGACCTTCCTTGTGAATAATTCTTTTACTTGGTTATTAGTTCTTACTGCAATTTTAGGTGTTGCAATGTTGGGAATTCGCCATGGCTAATCAGATGAACTTATTGTAGAATTGATAGAATGCTAAGTGTTGAAAAATAAAACTTATTATAATAACCTGCTATATATCTTCAAAATACACTCCACTGTTCACCAACAAAGCCAGCAATGCAAGCTGAGGTCAGTTTCTCATAAATAATGCCAATGTATCAAAAGTTAGAACTTGGCTTCAGGCATGAAGATTTTGTTTGTGAGCCAATGGAGCATTATTGAGAAAAATTCTATTAAATAATACATTATTGATAATATCATACCACTAAAGTTTTGATATCAAAAAAATGGTTTAAGTACTTGCATAAAATTTTGCCCAAACTTTCAGAATTTAAAAAGTTATTCTACATTGTTGCTCTGTCATTTTTTACTCGGGGATATGCCGAAGGCATGGAAACGAGTTATAGTGGGCACTCGGCATGGGATCACTCGATCACTCCTTCGTTAGCACTACGTCATCAATCAATTATGATAAAGTCAGACAAATTTAATTTTTCGATGCAAGGACCCGACCGACCTGTTCCAGGAGAAATGAAAACAAAATAAAAAAGAACGGAAAAAGAAACACGAACATTTTCTTGTCAAAGTCCAAAACCGGACAGTTTCTTAAACATATTTCTAAATGCGGAGAAAACATAACTTACGTTCACTGGCAAACAGTTTTCAGGACAAATTCTGGCTTCCGTTCATATTTAATTTTAAATCGTCATGTCTGTTTGCAATGCCGCTGTCAAAGTTCATTGAACAGTTACTATCAAACACTTGTTGGGCTGTCTTCGGATTTGTTTTATAACTTTCCCGTCTGTGTTTTTCGACACTCCAAACAAAGTTGAAACTGTACTGCAGCTTATTATTAAAACTTGTCCCTGATCATCCTTCGCCGAAATCCGTCTCTGTAAATCCATTTCACCGCTGTGTGACAGCTGTTTGTGATGGAAAATACGTGAGAACAGATCCAGATATTTAATATGGTTGATTGCTTCTGTCCACTCCTTTCATGCTCTAGACACTGAATAAACTCTATCCTAATCGATCCTCGATTCCCGCATCCGGAATCGAATTAAACACTAAAATAACACGCTGGTGTCACGCAACTTTTAAACTGCAACTCTGGAGCTTTCTATCAAAAAACTTTCAAAATCACTATTTGAAACAACGTTCGACCTAAATTTGTAATGTATATTTTTAGATATTTTTATTTTTTTGATAAAACAAGAAATGGAAAAAACCAGGTCTGTTTGCGTGCTAGTTTGTTTTGCATCAACAAATCAACGCGGAGGCGTCTGCATGTCAGATTGACAAATTTCGAGACATCTTTGACTTTGTAATCTAATCTGAATATTTGTAACCCTTATCTAGATATTTAGCCTGTTTTCTGTTATTTAAATTGAAAATATTAGAATTAGAAATTTTCATTGAATTATTACCATAAACATATAATTTAAAACAAGAACCCGAAGTATCATTACATCCGAGGGACCTTGAAGCAGGTGTGTCGAGTCTCATCAGGTCACTATCATAATTTTTAAAAGTCTCATGGAAGGATAAAAGGAATTAACCGTATCTTTTGATGGAATGTAGACCTGCTCTGAGACTTATATATTAAGTATAAAATCTATGGAATAAGGCTGTCCCGCTCGAAAAAATATCAAATTTCCCATGATGCAATGCGTCCAGGCCTGTGCAAAATGGCGGTCTGATATGGTTGCTCGAGAAAAACTGCTCGAGTCGGCTGCTGTTTGTGTATGCATAATTTTTAAAACCAATGGAACAGTGCACTAAAGTTGTTGCATCCTATCTCTGTACAGTGCAGAAACTTTGGAACCTTTTTTCACTGTAGTACAGTTCCATTTGCTAAGTTTAGAATTACACAGGTTTTAGTTGTAAAGTTGTGAAATTGGATGATTTTGGATTTTTTGAATTGATGGCATGTTTTAATCTAAATTTACCACTCAGCTTAAGGGGAATCTTTCATAAGTTTTCTCCTCACATTGAATTGCTTATCACAACATCTGCTACCTGAGATGTCAAGTAAATTTCACGTGAATGTATAAAAACCGAAAAGGTTATTATTCTCTGTAGCAATTTTTGCACCCGAGCAAGAGCAATGTTGGTACATATGAAAAAATCAGTCCGATTTCCGTTTGAAGCTTTTCAAAAATCCATTACTCTGCGACGATTTGGGCAACAATAACACCTTCTGCTCGTCCCAAAGAAGAATACCACATAAACTTCAATATCAGCTTATTTTTTTAGTTTTTTTCTGTACTGGGAAGACCCATTTTTTCTTAAACAAACCCTTAAAATCACAAAAAAATGTATCCCATATAGTTGCCTAGGCAACAGGAAAATAAACAAGCCATTTTTATTCCATGTGTGGCCGCCTTACTAGCGATTTAAAAGGCCACTGAGTAAGAAAGAAATTTCAGTGCACAAGGTTTGCAAATCCTGGAAAGTCCTTGAATACTAGAAACGAAGACAGTCGTAGAAAAAACTGTATTTTGAACAATGCTGTGAAAGAATAAACATTTGTCAGAAAAAATTGGTATAGGCCCCGAGCGGGAATCGAACCCACGTCTCCCTGTATATTCTAGTCAGGAGTGCTAACCACTACACCATCAGGGACCACCACGCTGGCAACGTAGCAGTTTCACGATTAGTTG
>JAOEJH020083708.1:0-10013 GCA_025448215.2 Palythoa grandis
GGGTTGAGGGTCGAATCCTGCTACCATGGCTGCCAACTTAGGATCGTTGTTTTCCTTTTCTGCCATTGGCACTCCCACATGGCGACCACTTGGAAACCCAGCGCCCGCAACCGTTGTTGGCGTCGTTGGGTGGCTTCGTACACGGCCTTCATAGAACGCCCAAACAACTGCACTTGATCCTCGGTGCGCTGAGAATAACAATCGCGACATCGTGCCAAAAACACCGTGGAACTCGTAGGCGGTCTGCGTGACGGCATCGTAGCCATCCAACCAGTACTTTTGTTCACCATCGCACACCAGGGCTTCTCCCCGTTGCTCGCGTGTTGGACGACCTAACTGATGCTCGATCCAGGTGAGCCACTCAATCGACACGTTGGAATGATTGGTCGTACGGCGCAAACCCGTGATAGGTTCAGAGGCAATGGTATTGGCCTCTAAACGGTTGGGGCGAAGATCCCAGGAGCACGCTGACGCGATGGTCATCTTGGTGAAGGGATCGAAGTGGGCCATCGATCGAAATTCGTCGCGGAACTTGATGCACCCTGCCTTCAGCAACCGCACGTCCGAACAGCAGTACTCGACCAATTCCCTTCCGAAATCGAACACGTAGGGAGGGTATTGACGCTGGAGGTCATCGTACCATTGGTCGAACTCGGTTTTGGGCTAGATCGACATCGTATTGGATCCATACGAATCCCTGGGCGGTAAAGGTCCCACGTACGCCTGATTGTCGGGCGTATTGAAAAAATGAGGAAAGAACCCCTTCCTCAAGATCAAGGCGTCGTCTTCCAATCCAAAGGTTTTGGTGAAATTGGCCGATGGCATGGGGAGAAAGGACATCGAATCGATGAATCGAATCTTCTTTCCCACACGCAGTTCCAGTACTTTACCACCGTTGTGGGTCTGTTGGAACGCGCGCACGTGCTTTTGGTAAGTTTGGATGATCGGGTAACTGTCGAAAGCTATGGGCAATGACCGTAATACCCAAATACCATTGATCACCTTCATCCTCATCTTCATCCTCCTCATCATCATCATCAGCCGTTGGATCAATGTTAGCCCAAGCATCGATTTGGTTGAGAAACTGTTCGATACAGGTGTCACCGCGCCAGATGAGAGGTGTATCGCCCTGGTTGGTTTCGGCTACCACCAGATTGGGGACGTGCCTACCGTCGACCTGCATCGCTTCAATGTCGAAGAAGACGAGCATGGTGTCATCGTCGTACTCAGCATCAGGATCGCTAGGGATACCACCACCACCACGAGCTTGACGTCGTTCAGCCTGGACACGAGCACGTGCACGTCGCCGTGTTTGGATCTGCTCGTAGGTCTGAATATAGCATTGATGGGTGGTCAGATTGGTGTAGGCTGAGTATGAGGGACACACGGCATGGTAACATTTATGACCGTGATACCGATCTCGACTGTTCAAATTCACACGCCTATAGCATGTGCGACGTCGATACACGGTCTTGCATACCGTGTGCGAGAGGTCGGTGGCGTCTTGACCATGTGGTTCTGGTAACAGCCCTGACCAAAGAAGTTTCGGCGACAACCACGGCAAGACAGCAAAGGACGGCGACCATAGTGTTGACGATACTCCACGTAATCTGGGCATCCATTCTGAAGGCAACGCGGGCAATGGTCCTTGTTGACCTGACAAGCATGATGACCTTGATCATTGTACCCTGTTAGACAATGAGAACACCAGTAGCTTTTGTTGAAAATCGACGGAATGTTGACCACGGCGTCATAATGTCCTTTATAGTAAAAGAGTCCCAGTGGGGTAGGTCCATCGCCGTAACGATAACATTCATAACACCGATTTGCATCCACGACAACAATATGAAAGTCAGGCAAGACGGCTGCAAATAATGTTAGTTCTGGGGCGCCACGCAAGGTACCAAATGGAATGCCTGCACGCTGCTGAAGATCGTAAGACTCAGTTCGAAATGGAGCCCACCCACCGACCCTGGCGGCCCTGGCAGGGGTCAAATTTGTGAATAGTCAGTTCCAAGATCATTTTCCGATTTGAAAAACGTATTGAATGGAGAGCTGATTCGAATTTTTTCCATCAACAGAGATGGAAGTGGATGAGGATGAGGATGATGAACCACAAGAAAAGAAAAGAAAAATGAATGGTACGTTCAAATGATTCAATGAAAGGATTTCCGTGTTGATGTTGTTGATGGGCTTTAGAGTATGTACTGATGGATGGTTTTTATTATGATCCACAGAGGATGCTATGGAGATCGATGACAATGAGGAGGATGTTGTGAGCAGCATAGGCCTGGCCTTTCCGCCTACCTTGATGGATAGGGTCAATGCATTGAGAGCCCCGGCTCTCAACATGAGGGAAGCCCGGGCCTATGCGGCTCGCCCTGAGGTCCAAGCCGTCCACCAACTGGCCACCCTCCCTCGATGTACGAAGCATGGCACTGTAAGTATAATAGTGTTTTATGAACTTGCTAAGAAAAAGATGGCCCATTTAAGCTATTTGGCCTACATTGTGTTTTTTGTATTTGTTGTTGTGGTACCCCAACCCCACTTTCTGGTGCAGAGGCTTAGAGATGTTACGATGGTCAATGTATGAGCGAGAAAACAAAAATTTATGTTACATCGACGACTATTATTGTGACTTAGGCTGGGATTGGGACGACACTCATTGCCCAAAGAATTGATGTGGGAGGGAGACACGCCTCATTGCTACGATTTTTAAATGATGGATCTTTTTTGGTTTATGGATAAAATTAGGTATATTCTATTGATGTTAAAAATAAGATAAAATTATGCAAACGTTTTCGATCAATATGATCATCATCAGGCTGTAAAATTCTAAGCGCAGGCAGACAGTTTTGGTTTATGTTGTAGTGGTTTCCAAAGGAGGGGTACTGGTGTTTGGCGCAGGGAATAACATACGCGGCCTGGTTCAATAATCCATACCTGGATACCGGCGTACACATGTACCGTTAAACTATTTTTGTAAACAAAAAATGTCAATAAAAATTTTTCACATGACCAAAACCTCCTTCCTCTGGAAATCATGTAATATAGACATCCTAGGGATAAAAATTTTATTTAGAATACTTCTTTTATCGTTAGGTTCTCCTTGAAGCCGCCATACCATTTCTTGCTATTGGTGATACCAATCTCCATCACCATACAACCCATGTACAACGGTACATTAACATGAACCTTTACAAGGCTTATTTGTCAAGCCATATAATTTGTAAACATACCATAGTATAGATTGATGATGATGGTGACCTATATTTGTATTTTAGTGGTTTCCGGAAAATTCGTTCTGGTGTTTGAGTCAGGCGATAGAGCTTCTCGCTTGGCTTGAGGGAGGAGGACCCACAGTTGACCTAGAGGACGTTTTGTTCATATCGTACTGTAAAAAATCTTTTTGTATTCTATTAGGTCATTGGGCAAGAACAATATATTTATTTGGACCTGTCCAATCAGGAGGTCCATCAACATCTAGTGTCATTTCAATGCTCCTCAGTGTTCGAGTTCAAGTTCTTCATCACTAACTTTAATTTTGTCATAATTCTGACAAAGTGTATCGCTATGAATTTAGCGATGAAGGACTCGAAGAAATAAGCATAGAACCAGACAATGCATTTTTATGGGATCGCTGAGGCTTTTCGAACTCCCTCTAGTTTTTTTTTTGTTTTTCGTTTATCTTAGTGGTATCCGGATCCTGCTATGTATTGGTGTTACGGTGGGGATCAGGACTATGTGGAGCAGGCCTTGAAGACCCTCCTTTTTTATGAAAAAAATTATTCTTGGATTCCCCTTTTACCTTGGGGTTAGCCTACTTGTAGATGTTGATAGAGAAAAAGTTGTTTTTTTTGTAGTGGTATCCTGATATCACGTATTAGTGTTACGCGGCGGAACTGATGTGTTGGGACACAGCCCTTAGAGAGCTACCGTATTATATCATGATCACTGATTATAAACGGGTCTCCATCTTGCCTGAGGGTGACCTTGATCTCCCTTGTATCCCTTCTATTTTTCTCAGTTTTTTTCTCTAGTGGTTTCCGGAAGACACGTATTGGTGTTACGGTTTGTGTCTGGAGTATTGGAACACAGCCCTGAGAGACCTACCGTATTATATCACTGATTTTAGCAGGGTCTGGATCTTGCCTGAGGGTGACCTTGATCCCCCCTGTATCACGCGTATTTTTCTCATCTAGTGGTATCGAAGGCCTTGGAAAATATTTTGTCGCGGAGGTTGCAATCTTATAACAGAATGGGTTACCAATGACTATTTATTTTATAATACCTTGGATATATTAGACGAATGACAATCTCTTGAGCTGATAATGTTTTGTCGTGTAAGAGGCGTTTCTTTTGAGCAGCCACTTGTCCAGCATGGCTGAGGAACGCATTGCCAGTCAGTTCACCTTGTAGAATTGAACGTTGGCCGGTAACTCTTTGCGGGGAATGACAATCATTTCTTCCATGATGATGCTGTTGCAGCTATTACTTTTTCGGTAACACGCAATGACACACCTCTCTTATACTCGTCTAGAATTCGCTTCCTCGTTGCGAGAGAAGATGTCGTCGTCTCTTCTTGACCGAGTTTTGATGTTTGCCTATTTCGCGTAAAGGGCCTTTATAACGTCGAAGCCGAGCCATCATGGGTGGCGTAAGGGGCACGTTATTCTTCAAGGCGTTGAGCACCAATTCGCTCACAGCATTGATTTGATCACTGTTGACATGTTGTAACAGTTGGTAGCGTCGGTGAGCAGCACTGGCCGCTTGAAATAAACTGTTCAAATAAGGTTCTTAACGTTCTAGACGTGGACTGACCATCGTTTTTTTCTTCTTCTTCTTCTACTTCACTTGTCTAATTTTTTTTAATAACGTTTTGGCGCCGTACCCGGCAGCACCTCCTGCAGCTCCTAAAACACCCGCTGTGGCGGCTGCTTTGGCGGCGGCGACGACGGCGGGAATGAGAGCGTGTAAAGGAAAGACACCTCCTTTTTGACTTCGTGTCGGAGGAATGTAGCGTGTTAAACCTCGACCGCGTTGACATCGTTTGGTGCATTTGGTTGTGGTTCTGCGTCTTCGTCTGGTTTTAGGCTTGGTTTTATAGCAGGGGCGATGACGACTAATGATCCCATCACGGTGACGTGGATCCCTTTTTGTACACCCCGTCCACCCATTCGTCCGTGCCTTGTTCACTGTACTTGCGTTCCAGGTCGTCCGGTAAGGCCGGTGCTAGATCCAAAATGTCGTGATGCGTGTGCAAGAAGGCGTCTCCCAATGCCTCGAGTCCTTCTCCAGCGTTTCGAGTGGTGGTTTCTTTCCATTCCGACAGAAATTTAGCGTAAGACGTATAGTCAAAGCGACTCATGTCGATCAAACTGTCATAACGTCGATAATCGTTGTACCCTTTGATGATGGTAGCCGCCACCGACAACAGAGCCACCATCAACGCGTTGATCAATAGGGGTCCTACGATGGCTCCTAAGGTGACCAAACATAACGAGAGCATGTTGACCACCAATTTCTCACGTTTCAATCGTAAATAATGACGTCGACGGCACCACCATTGATAATGATACTCTCGGTAAAGATCCATGGCCCCCACGAAAACGAGCGGTACTACAGATAAGGTATAGTTGGGTTGTCGTGGTGTGTCGGGTATATCGGTCATAATGGGTCTTAGGCGGTGCGACCTCGTCGTCGTCGTTGAAGAATACCACGTTGAATGGAAGCGCTTCCTCGGGTGGTTCTTATATTGGGGCCTCGTCGGCGAGGGTGGGTGGGTGATGGAGGTGGTGGTGGTGGTGGGGTGTTGCCAGGTGTCGATGTGCGGGTAGAGAGGCGACGGACACTGGGAAGTTGGCCGTCTTTGTAGATGGTGGTAATCTTATTGGTATGGGTCACGGCTTGAATGTTACGACCCACTAAGCGTTGATTTTCTTGATCGCGTAACACTTGTAAGACACGTCTCAATTCTTGATGATTCGGGCCATCTCCTTTGTCTCCTTCGTCTCCTGAGGGAGTTGGCGAGGATAAGGAGGAGGATGCTCTGGAAGGTGCTGGAGATGCTCTGGACGAAACTCTGGACGAAACTCTGGACGGTCCTGGAGAGGGTGGTGATGCTGCTGGAGATGGTGCTGGAGCGACGCGTCTTGGAATTTTGTGAGCCACATACGGTGTGGGCCTCCTCCAACACCTACCCCTGTCGGTTCACGCGGTCCTTCCTACCTGGCAATCTTGGTTGGGGTGAAGGTTGAAACAGAGACGGATACGTATTCACGAGGTAAGGATTGTCTGAGTTGGGATCTAAAAGACCCTCGAAGGTGTCTTCGTCGGGTAAGTCCAAGAACCCTTCTTCACTCGGTAAAGGGGCTGGCGCTTGGACGACCCAGTATCGACCGGCATGAGGTTCAGACGTGTCCGAGTCGAGAGGGGGTGGCACTTGCATCATGTCTTGGACCAACGACACTTATTCGGGGCAATCGGTCATCTCTCTTTCTCTTTTCGACGTCGAAAGGTGCGGTTAGGTCCTTCGTCGACTAGAATATTGGTCCATAAACGGTACGTATCGTTGGAAGCCGGGTGTAGATCGATCATCAAATACCCAGACGGTCGTGACGTCCCCTTATTATACACCTCCAGGGCCTGGTTAGGAAACATTTGACGCATCATGACTTGAATACCCGTCTGATCGCGAGGGTTCTTGAAGGCGATAATGTAATGAGCATTGCGCGAAATGGTTTTCGCATACTTGCCTGGACGAAACAAGTCTTGAAACAACTACAGGACGGTGATGTTGCGATGGTGCGAGTCTTTGGTAAAGAGGTCCAAGACTCTCTTATCGTTTCCTCCTTCGTTCAATAAATCGTCCGAGACTAAGATCCCACCCTTTTTCGGACCGAACCACGTCTCCAAATTGTCTTTGGAGGGAATCCCTCCGTGGAAATGAACTTTCTGTTGTTGCAAGGGTCGGAATCCTTCTCGCCATGCGCCGTAGGCATAATGAACATTGACTGGTACGTTCTTAAAATACGCGTGGGGACGTTGGAGCAAGCGCGTCACAAAATGGGTTTTACCGGATCCTGAAGGACCGGCAATTAAGATACTGGACGGGGTGCCGAAATACACGATTCTCTCTCTCTCTTGCTTCCTACAACAACCACCAAATGACAACGACGAGGTACGTTTTCTCTTTTCTATTTCATTTTTTTTTGGCTACATGATGTTGTTGTTTTTATTTCTCAACGGATTGATTCACTTAGCTTAACGTATGGTTTATCATTTTACATTTCATCCAAAGAGCAATCAAAGCATCGTTGTAAACATAATTGCAGCGACTAAATTGATCGAGAAAGTCTCGCACCGTCTTGCCTTGACTCTTATCGACTAAATATTTGAAGGCATAATGTCCACAGGTAGCACTATTCAACGCTTGTAAACTCTGAGTATTGCTTTCGACAATGTTCCAATGGCGAATCAGCCAGGCTTCCAAAGGGGAACTCTGGTAATACGTCATGGGTAACTCGTAACTGTCCATCTTTTCACAGACAAGCCCATCGGTCCATAAATCGATCCAATGTCGTCCGGGTTGATCCTGGGGATCCGTATTGACGATGTACGCTTGCGGTTGCTACCGTTTGGGTTTGGACGGTAAGGTATCGGCTGCTAAGACACCCACAAAATAGGGGGCCAAACTAGGTTCTTGTTTCGCTAATGTTTCAAGTTGATGATTGGACACGGCAATCCATTCCATACTGACGCGTGATGATGATGAGTTTATTTTTTTATCTTTGCTTTAGTTGTAGATGTCGTTGGGATCAGCCGCCAAGACGTTTTCGAACTCGCCCCACACCACGATCGTAATGGCATGAGCCACGTTAGCCCCCAACGTAAAAATATTTAATACCAATCGCACGTCTCCATGCATATGTTGGCGAGGATTCATCAGCGACCCATCAGCTTTTCCATTGGCTGTGTTGTCAAACAGGAAGATGGTACAGTTCCGTCCTTGTCCCCACATGCCGGGTTTCAACATGCACGCTTTCCCTTTATACAAAAATCCGCCCGCTTGTATAAAGCGATGATAGCCGGCCATATCGTTCTCGCTGCTGTTGTGCTTTGCTTGAGTTCCAAGGCGCGATAGGGGTATTCTTCACCATGAATCAGTTGTGTGATGTTGTTGACGCCAAACTTTTGGAAGGCGTACGAATGATACGTCACATCGCCATTGAACGAATTGGGATGCAATAATCCCACGACCATACGTTGAGGAATACGTCCTTGAAAGATGTTGCCTTCATTAAACTGCCGTTCGTTGCTTCCTAACGTGTACACGCGCACTTCACTGCGCACGGTCGCAATCCTGATGTTTTGTTGTCCCGAGTGACGTGCTGTGACGATTTGCTTGTACAGCGGGGGATCCACTGTCAATTGACACATGTGGAATCACAATTGGATGTCGTCTTTGCTGAAGCGTCCTGCGGCTGCCACCCCATTGAGGTAAAAGTTGGGGTTGTTAATTGAAATCAAAGATGAATTTCTGTTTTATGCCTGGCTGGACCAATATACCTGTGTAAAACACTTCTTGCATAGGTTTGAAGAACAGAGTGTTCCACGATTTGGTGCCGTATTTCGTTTATTCACGTTTGAAGGCCAGCACGGCACTCTTTTACTCGTCGGATAGCGCTGTATAGGCTGCTTCGGGTGTAGTAGTGTCCAGGTATGGGGCGGTGAGAGGGCAGGGAACGTCCAAGGGACGAAGCCTGTAGACGGTTCTTGGGCCATCCACCCTTCGGTTTGCAAGATGCTGTTGCCTTCGGCGGGCGTGTAGTTCATCAAGGTGGTGAAATACCAGCGGTAAGGGTACGTATCCGACTGAGGATTGAGCAAGGTGCGATTCCAATGTACGGTCATTTGTTTGATCATGGAGTGGATGAGTCCAATGGTAGGAAACAGATTATCGCCAGCGACAATAGCATTACCATCGCTCTTGACCAGTCGCACTTTCACCGTAAAGTGCGATCGGTTCAGATCGATAAACTGGTCCGAGGCTGGGATGATGAATTCCGCTGTGGTGATGTTGTCGGAAACGGGTATATACTCTAAGATGCGGTACCCTTTGGCGGACGTGTCCGTTTTGGGTAACGTAAACAATTGAACTTCATCCGACACGGCACTTTTGGATCCGGTTTGATTGGCCACTTCCAACGTGCTGGGAATGGGTTAACGTCGTCGTTGTCTCTTCTTCTTCTGGAATGAGCGCCGCGAGGGTGGTAAGCGTGCTTTTAAACCATACGGGAAGGGGTCGAGGAACGGATGAGTAGAAGCATCCGATCAGATCGATCACCCTGTCATGCTACGATTCCCTCGACCAAAACAGGGACGGTTGTAGTAAGGTTTTGTCTTCATCTTCTTCTTGATCAACCGAAAATGTCACGAATTTTCTTGGCTTGACGTGCTGCTTTGCTGTTGGACGCTTTACGTTTGATGCCACGCACGGCGCCTCTTTTAAGAGCGCCTTTCCTTAAAAATCGAGAATTCGGCGACAAAACTGAAATTTCGAAATCTTTCGTATTTTGTTAGGCCAGACCCTTTGGTAAACTATTATTTAATATCACAATAAAACTTTCCAAAGAATTTTCGTTTTTGAAAAATTTGAAAAAAAGTAAAATGCCCGGTTCGAGTCCCAGACGACATTAAGGGGGTAGCACGCCCTAGAAATATAAGAAAATAAGACACTTGAGGCAGAAGGGGTAGGTGTTTAAAAAATCTATTTTTACCAAAAATAAATAATGGGAGACTGGGTATGGCACGCATGTATGATGACACATAACAGCCCACCACGTGACCATGCCCACCATAATCTAATCAATTTAGTAAACGGCAGTTTTCAGTTCCACAACATTAAAAATGGCACAATTTTATTGTGTTTGTTGGCATTTGCTAGGTGCCTGAGCTCATCATAAAGGGCTAAGAAGGCTTAAACCTTGTCAATATCGAAGAACTGTATATTG
>JAOEJH020083797.1:0-10012 GCA_025448215.2 Palythoa grandis
GTTTGTCTCCTAGATCTATATCAGCAGTATCAGCGAAAAATAGTTTCGATCCACCAAAACTTTTTATTTTCACCCAGTAGTATTTGTAATGGAGTACCTTTTAACACCCCTAAAAAAGTTTGCTGTGTTGCCAAGGCAACGACAGACTCAAATGGTTATCGTCCTGCCCCTTTTTCACAACAGGTAGGTGCAAGGTGTAATAAACTCTTTAAAAAAACTCGATTTTGGAAAAAAATGTTCAAGTTGTAAAAGACCTCCTTAAAGCGACTACGCGAACAGAATAATTTTCAGCAGCTAATAGCAAAACATTCAATGAAATTTGTCAAAAGCTGAAATTCGAACCGTGAAAGAAAATTTAACATCCTACCTTGTTTTAGAATTACTCGGCAGTCCCTCGGTAAGCATTTCATTTTCAATCATTCAATAAAGAATGAGAAGAACTCAACCAGTAACTGAAGTGTTTTGACACTCCAGCAAGACAGTAAGGTTGCTCGATTAAATAAAAATTGCCATTTTGTCAATAAAAACCGGGAATCGATCCTGCAATTTTTCGCTCCTGTGTTTACAACCGCAAAACAAACTATTTTTAATAATTGTAAATCCGCTATTCAGTAAATCTAGCAAAGGCTTCAATTCCATTTCGAAAAATCAAACAGAAAAACAAAACAAAAACGTTGCAAAGTGCTGCCGTTTAAATCTTCTTCTGATTATGTGGCAAACCTTGATTTCGACTCCTCCATGACAAAACTAATCAAACTGCAGGTTAGTGTGTTAGGTGATGTCACTTCTGCATGCATAAATCTATTGTCTGTAGGTATGACGTCACTTCTACATTTATAAAATCTATTGTCTGTACGTATGACGTAAGAGAAACAGCGCTAGCAAGAGTTAGCTGCGTGCTTATAGCCAATCAAAATCGAGCTGGTGACACCAATGTATAATAATAATTGTTAATTATCATAACTAATATCAATTAAGAAGCAGCATTTCATCTAAATCAATAGAGACCTGCATATTTGGTCACTGCCCTATGTCATACGACCTGTAAATAGCTGCTATTCAAAACTGTTAATGATTGTTAACAAGACAAAATTCAAGGGGTAGTTTAAATAGACTTAATTTGTACCTTTACATGTTTTGTGGTCGTTTATTAGCCTGTAACCTTTACGACAACCGCATATATAACTTCCTTTGGTATTGAGGCACGTGTGACTACAGCCAGTTTGGTTGTTGTTTTGGCATTCATCTATGTCTGAAAGAAATAAACACTTTTCTACAGTAGTTTCTGATTGATTTAATCTGGCTTTTGTTATGTGTAAACAATTCATTAATAATTGATAGTAATGGAAACCTCTAAGTGCGGCATACAGATATGCAGTTTGTCAAAAACTAGCGACAACATATTTACAATTTATTGAGTAGCTTAAGTACCTTGGCATAACGTTCCATTGTTTTCAGGTTTAAACCCTTCCTTGCATACACACTTGAAACTGCCTTTTGTGTTAACACACTGGAAATTTGCCGTGGTGTTGCAAATGTTTTGACCGCTTTTGCATTCATTCACATCTGTAGTCAAATTTATACCGTTAAAATTTGTTTTCTGACCAATACAAAGTTTAATAGTACTAATAACTACAAATGCTCAGAACTTAATTTTGACTGAACGTATATAAACGAACTATATCCCAATGGTTACAGTTGCCTCTTCAATCAAATACCAGTAAGAATTTAAGACTAGTCAGTTCGAAAGTAATAGTTGCGGAAACAGAATTAAAATCACCCACCTCATCAAAGTGACAAGCTCAGTCATTTTATAAGCATTAGATTATGCGAAGCCTTCATTTATATATCTATTGCAACTAAAAAATTTAAATATGCACAGATATGAAATAACTCAGCCCTGGTGATAAAGAGCAAGAGCAGGAGCATTTTTAGATTTTACTTTGAGAAGGTTGAGCCTATTGGCCTACTGGAGCTGGTGCTTATTTCTAGTTTCTGTAGTGTTAGGTTGATGAGAGTCATTGACTCCCCCTGGACTGGGCACCAATCCGTCGCAGGTTAGCCCCCAGAAGAAGCTGGTACTCCGTCATTTTACCAACCTCATATGAATGAAAAGCTGAGTCAACTTTGGCAGAGAGAAAGTCATAGAAAATTAATGTTCAACACTCGGCTGAGGTGGGATTTGAATTAGGGACCTTGTGGTTGGAAGGCAGCGATCTTACCACTATGTGAACCACGCCACTTTTAAGAGGGTTGAGAAGGTGCTCAAATCAAGACAACTTACTGATTGCAGGGATGAGGGCAGTCATTTAAATCTCTCTTCTTTTGACAAAGTTCACCACAACCTTAAAGTGTAATTTATGTTACTTTGTATATTTTGATATAGCTGACAATTTTGGGCACTGTGATCATATTGGTGAGTTTAAGGTTGATTGAATAACTTATAATATGGAATTGACAAAATTTAACTGTTTCTTTCACTCTGTATATAAAAGACATGATGCCTAATTACTTGCTACCTCATTGTACCTGACAGAAAGTTACAGACCTTGCTTTTTAGTAATGGCCAGTTTGATTTGTATAATGGGCATACTCTAGAATAAAAACTAAGGGACTCACTTTTTGGAGTAAATTAATGACAAAGGCCATGCCTAACATAATAATTATTGCAGAATGATATCTTCAACTAATAACTGGGGAAATAAATAAGAGCTTAGACAATACTAACAGGACAATGGAAAATAAAGGCTATTCTAATACATGTAAATTAACAAATTAACAAAACTTTTTTATTTAATTGCAATTTTATGTATTAAATTCAGAGTGAGCAGGTACTGCTCTAGCTGACATTTGGTGGCATTTCTAACAAAAAAAACAATACAACAACTGAATGGGCTGTATGTCTGTAGAGCTACAGGTGAACATGTTCAATAGTTTACAATTTTATCTAAGGTTGTAACTCATCTGTCAACCATGTAATGTGTTAATTGCCAGATTGACAGATGGCCTTTTATAGGTGAAACAAAAATAGATTTGAAGTGAAAACATGAAAGAGTTTGGAGTACCTGGCAAGCAGACATCTCCCAATTTCAAGTCAGAAATAGATGATCTCTGCCTACCTGGTAAATTTTATTGATGGTTCAAAAGAAAATTTTTAGATTAAGTAAGTGCATATAAGAAAAGAGATATTTAAGTTATAATCATGAATGTAATACATGACAAGGGAAAAAAGTAAAAGAGTTGAACTTACTGTGTGGTGTTATGCCTTCTCTAATATTCCAATTGGGTTCAGGTACTTTTCCTAAAATAATTGAAATAACTTCATGAAGAAATTGCTACTTATAAAACTAAACATTAATTATAATGTTCAGAAGCTACCCCTTACAAAGCAAGATTCTTGCTCTTATGTATATGTGGTGATGCTGCTTCCCTGCTCTCCTGTAATTCATATAACGTAAATTATTGTTTTATAACTTGTCGTATTTTGTGGAGAAGATTAACTAAAAATCAAAAGTTCTGCACATGTATGCACACATTAGTTAACTTGTATTGACTGACTAGCAATGACACTGAGCCTATTAGGGTCAAAAGATGTAGCACTAATACTGTCTTACAGTCTTACCACAATAGCACCAATACACATTTGGAACTTGTTGCTCAATATTCTGACAGGCTGGGCAGCGCCATCCTCTGTCCTCTCCTATTGAATGTACATAGTTTTATAGAAAGAAATCATACACTTATAACTTGTCACATTTAAACATCTATCAATGAAATGAGCATAGTTACAATGTACACCTATTATGCAACTTGAAATAATTGATTTCACACCATCTAAAGACTAATTACAGTGGAAACTCAATTAATTAAAACTCTAAATAACTAAGTTATCAATTTTACAATAAAAAAATCGAAAACGTTTTCCCATATTTCCAAAGAGTGGCCTGCATTGCAGATACTCAACACCTTTGACAGAGTGTTGGCCACAATGCAGGCTATCATAGAGTTATAGAAACATGAGTGGAAGTTTGAGAGAACAAGAAATAATCACTAGGAACATGAGCCCAAGAAACTAAAGACATTTTATTAAACATTATCAAAGTTAAATTCTCCTTACTTAAGTAATGGAGTGGGGATTTTTCTGTGTTTACACAGAGTTATAGAAACATGGCTTTCCGCCAATCATTGTGCACATTATAAAAATGTAATTTTATAATAAACAATATTATCTGTTCCAAAAGCAAAACATTTCTTTCCCTTTGTTATCAGTAACTAATAAAAACATGGATTACTACAAACAATTACAGTAAGAGTTCAAACAAACATTGCCTGGGAACAGGTCTCCAGAATATGGAAGCCTTTTTGTGATAGGTCCATTTGTGACAGGAATGTTCTACTCAAATTAGCAGCCATTAGTTGGCTGGCAGAGCTGGAAAAATAACAGCTGCGAAGGAGAATACTTACAATTAAATGTATGGAGCAGAACAATGATATATCAAACTTTCAATATAACAAACGACTTTTCACAATTACCCCTACTGACAACATACAAATCACTTTACTCTGAAGATGACTTCTGCTCAGGTGGTGGAAGCATTGGTGATCAAACTCCACCAAGTTAGGAATTTTACATTTCTATGCACATTTCATGTCCTGCTATTCACAGTTTCCTAAATAAATCAGTTTCATTAGCACAATGGTAGTATGGCAGATTATTCTCTTTCATATTAACTGTGTATCGTATCTCTCTCTCACCTTCAACTACAGCTGATGGAGAACTTGCCCACTTCCTGATACATTTCAAATGGAATACATGGTAACACTTTGAGCAGCTCCACACTGGCGCTGAACACCTTATTCTATCACAACAAACCATGCACTCATATGTTTCACTTCTCAATTGTTCAATCAATGCTCCTGCTTGTGCCGATTGAAATTTACTTGAAATTCCACCTTGTCTCCATCCTTTCATCCTATCCCTATAGTTCCTTCGTCGACCACCTGACCCATATTCAAATGGATTTCCTTCATTCTTCCTTAAAGAGTCCAACATGTGACCTGAATGCTTGTTCACAACTATGTTTTTAGATTCAAGGCTTCGATTATGAAGAGAAAATGTCGCAAATTGTACAATGCCATTTCCTTTCCTTTCTTTAGGTTGATTGTCATTAAATATAGATTTAGGATTAAATTTATTTGGGTTATCAACATTTGAAATTTTCAAGCCATTCCCTAAAGATTCAACACTCTGTTCTTCTTTTATTAGTTTAGCATCACTTCTCAAATGTTTATTTCTTATGTCTTGACTCTTATCATTCCTCTTTGGTTTATTTTTTCTTTGATGAACACCTCTTCTTCCATTTCCTCTGTAGAAATCAGCGGCAGAATGCTTAAAGTCTTCATCACTGCCATGCACCCCTTGATCTCGATGCATTTGAGAAGAATAAGGAGTTTTGTGGTAACTAACAAATTTTCCTGTAAAGTTTTGTGTTTTTCTTTGAGTTGCTCTCCCATCAATGTAATCTGTTTCTTTTTCCTTTCTAGTTTGAAAAGTCTTTTGTTCAGCAATATTTCCTTCAAGTTCTTTTTCACCTAAAAATCTTGAAATAGCAACCTCTTCTTTGAATGAAGTAGGCTTTCTAGCATCTTTAATACAACTTGTTCCACTAGATTGCTGTTCCTCCCCCTTTTGAGAACTTCTGCTGGTATCAGTAACAATTTGTTTATCTTGCTTCAACTTACTGTTTAAAAATCCCACAATATCTCTATCTCTACCTAGTCTTTCTTCTTGGCCTTCGTCACTTTGTTTTACATTTTTAACATAAGCTGGTTTTGATCTCTGATCATATGTCACTCTTTGATCCCTTCTGTCTGGCCAATTTCTGGTATCTCCCCTCCCCCAAGGGGTACCTCGTCTTCTTCCTCCCCTTCCACTGTATCGATTTGTACTTTTTTTTGTAATGCCACTCTTGTCTGATTTTTCATCTTCATGAGCATTTTGAGCTTCTGGCTCTCCTGAATTCTGCTCAGATGCTGTTCCACTCTCCATCTCCAGTTGCTCACTGCAAGTTGCAAAGCAGCGATAAATTATAATTAATAATTATGAAATGATGGAAGAGATCTTATATAATTTTACCGGCCAACAGTCATACGTACTGTGATTGAACAGTCATCCTGACAACAGTTTGTACAGCAAAGATATTAGACAAAATGAACAGTACCCAACACTAGTTATGGGATTATAAGGTAGTGTATGCCTGACTGACTAGCTAAAACCATAAAAAGGAAATGCTGTAACTTATTTATATATAGATATGACAAGAAATTGCACCACAAACATTACCCGGTGCGTAACTCGTTTTGTTATATATAGATATATAATCATTGTACTCGAAATGGGAAAATACGTCGACGTGCAATAAAAATACTTAAGATAATTCGATATACATAGAGTTCTATAATGTTGTTAAAATAACCTATACCTAAGAAGCCATAATTAACCTCGAGTGACAATGTAATTTCACGTCTTTGTCGCGATAGAAGCCTTTAGACAGTATTGCCCAGAACGATAATTTATCAGAAAAGAAGAAAACAAACCAGCTAAGCTAGCCGCAAATCATCAGTTCCTTGTTGAACTGCATACAGTCGGTTTCAAAACCAACATGTTTAAATAATCACTTTCTAGATCTATCACGGTCTCATCTTCTCACTTTCTATTTTCACGAGTTTTTTTATATTTCATTGGTAGTTCCGCTGACCATCTCCGTATTCCTGCGCCTTTCCAATTCCGCGCCTGTTTTTCAATGGCTAAAATCTGCTGACCATCAGCATCGCAGCGCAAGAAAACAATCAAAATGGCCGACAAAAGTTGGAACGTCAATTTTGCGTAATGGATAAAAGGATAACAAAATATCAGTTTTTGCTAAGCTGATTGTCGTTATTCTCAACTCCGGACCTCGTGAAGTTATAGATGCAGCTGTTGAAGTAGGATAAGAGAAGACCTGTAGATCCTGCGAGTGAATGTTTTCCAGGTAAACTTGCAACACGTGCATCAAAACAGATTCAGCTAAATGGAGGAACTTGTTGAGTTGGAGCAACTGTCGCTTGTGTCAAAGATCTGTACAGAGCTAGATAACCACTTGGGAATCAATGATAAAGTCCTTGGTAAGTATTTTGCCTCTGAAGAAAACTCTTGAGGTTATCCACTCAGGAATAATTTTTTTTCGATATTTCAATTGAAGTTATTAAAGTTCCAGTAATTTGGAAATTTACAGTTGTAGTTGTGCTTTAGGATTTACTTGTAAGCTTGAACTACACAACAGCAACTTGTGATTTCTAAAACGAACCGAAGCTAGCCAATCTAATTAGCCGAAATAAAAGGAAAGAACGTTAGTCCTGGTTAACCAGTTTGGGAATTGCTTTGGTGAGTCTAAGGATTTGAAAAATATTATTTTTAACGTTTACATTTTAATGAACAATCTGAAAAATCATTGAATTTTAAGTCTGCAATTATGAATGAATGAGTTCACTTACTACATCAGTTGACATTATCTTTCCTTATATTTACCAAGCTTATTAATTAGGAAGAAAACAGTGTTGAAGGGACAATGGTATCAGTATCACTGCATAGTCTGGCAAAAACCCTTTTGAGTTGGTTTGTTCAAAGGTTGGTTAACTTTAACCCTGGGTTAAGCCAAAATTCAAGCAGCAATTTCTTCTCTAAGGAAAGGTTTAAGGTTCTTATAAAATATATTGTTCAGATTTTCCAAGTAAGAAACATTTTTAATCCCAAAATTTCAGCTCAAATCAGTCTCTTTAAGGTTGAAACAATAACATGGGTTAAAAATGTAACCCTGGGTTAGTGCTAATTGCTTTTGAACAACCAAGCCCTGGTATCAGAAATGTGTTTGTTTGAATTACAGTCGACTAGTTCACAAACCAACTCACACACGTCAACTCACCCACAGACAAAAATCACTCGGATATGGTATATAAATATCTGTTATGCCTAACTGAAAGTGATTCAAGGTATTTAAAATCGTAAATACAAGTAGTATCATGTGTCTTTATCATTTTGCTTCTCAAACTAATTTGCCTAGGCCAACTCATGGCATGAGCATTCTTTGCTCTTGAAATGCATCTTTGGATACCTTTTGAAATGCCTGGAAAAGACTTAGATTAATACTTATATTTGAGAAATGTAAAATATGATTATCATTGTTATTGTAATATCTAAAAATGACTTAGATATTAATGGATTTCTACTCAAGACATGTACAGGGGTTTCATTAAGGTTTGGAGCAGGAGGGCATTTAGATTCGGCAACTGGGCAAAGTATATGCAAGGGGCAGTGACTTTTATTTTGTTCTTTTGGTTGAGATGCTAAAAGCAGCTGAGCAAAGCCATCTTCACAACTGGTCAATTTGCCCGGTGACCAGCCCTTAATGAAACCCCTGTATGTAATATTTATTTCCTATTCAGGTACACCAAAATATTTAGTTTAACTCATACATGCATGTAATGTTATGGTTTAAATTTGACCTAAAATTTTTCAAACCAGTTTAATTTTTTCAAACTGTTTTTTTTATCAACTGACTGAAAAAGGGCTTTTCTTTTTTTGTTGGGGTGCATTTAAAAAAATAGGGACATGACTTTTTAGGGGGTTCTGAAATAGAATGAGGGATCAAATAAAAAGAAAAACATTTTGTCTTTTGTTGTATTTTCTTCACCTGTTTTCTTTTTCTCTCCAGTTCTCTCTTTGTCCCAATCTTTCCCTGAGGTTTTCCCACTTACACTGCACCCCCATCCCCCCAACTAATGTACCCCACCCCCCACACACATTAATCAACCACATTTTTTTCACAAAGGAGATTTATTCATACTCACCGAGATTTGAACCTCTTTACTCTGGATTTCAGGTCAACTATCACTACCACTAGACCACACAAGCAATCGATGCAAATTTTCTCATATTTTCTATTCTTAGCACTTTTTCAGCCTTAGGCCCTCTCAGTGAAAATATTTATTTGTATATTCAGGTTTAAAAATGTACAGTGCTATTTAAATATTGAACTAATTTGAAAAATTCCAACCTGCAGTACCTGTAGTTTAAAAAAATTAAACCAAAAAAAATTTAAACCGTATCATACACACAATGCACAAATCAATCTCAAAACATTTTTATCTCCTCAATGTTTAAGCTGAGAAAAGTAAAGAAGCTAATATGTCTTTATGAGTTTCATTATTGCTGTTAAATTATGCAATAATTAATTATAATTATGTAAATAAAAAGATACAATATTTGAGTGATTCTTGTATGTGTGGTTTGTGGGCAAGTTGACTGGAATTCTGTTTCTTCACTTCAGGTTATACAGTAGTACCTAAATTTCGTTTTAGAAAATTATCTTCCACCTTGGTTAGTAGAATGAACTCAAGTAAACCACTGACTTCACTTATTATTGTGTATTTTGTAACAATATGTGCTACACCACATAGCTAGATAATATCTTTGAGTGTTGGAGTTCCCGGATGTTGTCCTTCTTTGCGAAGTATATTATTTTAGTTTTAGGTATTATTATCGCTATCTTTACATGGTGGCAGTGGTAAAATGTGTAATTCTGGACATCTGAGTTGTGTGTCGATAGTGAATGAATAATTTCGTGTGATATGAGTTCTAAGGAGGCGACAAATTCGTCCGAAGCGTCTCCAGCTTGCTCAACTTACTCGACACTTAGAATCCCGCATATCAAGCCGCCCAAACCGATTAATCTTTCGGAGTGTACCGCAAAGTCCTGGAAACTTTGGAAACAATTGTGGCAGAATTATTCTGTGGTAACCAGACTCGAGAGTCAAGAGGAACAGTATCAGAAAGCCCTTTTTCTGTGTACAATCGGTGAGAGCGCCTTGGAAATCTATAATGCATTTGATTTCGCGCCGAGTGAGAATCCTGACAAGGTGAGCACAATTATTTCTAAATTTGACCAATACTTTACTGGGGACATTAATGAGACCT
>JAOEJH020083890.1:0-10010 GCA_025448215.2 Palythoa grandis
TGTCAACTTTAGGGAGCGTGGTTGGCCCAATGGTTAGATCTCTGTGGTGTCTTGTCCAGGGAGAGTCAGTGACTCTCGTCCACTAAACACAGTCACTACAGAAATTGGAGACAGGCACTGGTTTCATAGGGCCACTTGGGCTCATAAAAGAGTTTAACTTTGTCGACATATTGAGATAGACCGTTTATTGGGGAGAAAACCACTCTCGCGGTTCTTAAAGCTAAAATAGAAAATTTGTGTATTTATTAATCAGTTACTATACTAATCGTAAATCAAAATATTTGTTTATGAAAGCGTATGAAATCTAATAGTTTTTCACAATGATAGATATGTACAAAATTTGTTTGTTCCTTAGCGTAACATGCATAAAGAATTGTAAAGTTAAAAGACATTTAGTTGTGCTTGCTTATCCAGATGAAAAAGGCACAGTTCAGGTTTTAGATCTTTTAAACTACAGAGGTTGCTGGAAAACATTGTCAGGGAAATTTGTGTTTCAGTATACTTTGTACTTTTTTCTCTTGGAAAGATATTTTTGTGAGAAAATAGTACTGTCCGCGATATAATGTCGATAACAAGTAAATGAGTGGCTATAAGTGGCAAAAAAGTCACTGTTATGGTGGAAGGACCTTCCGCCTCTACGACCCGGGATCGAATCCTGGGCTGAGATTTGTCAATCTCAATCTGATTCCGAGGGTTTTTCTCCGGGTACTCCGGTTTTCCTCCCGCTGCAAAATCAACTCCCAATTAAATAAAAATGCGTGTGGTAGCTTAAAGGAGTGGTTATAAATTTGGTTCCACGTCCTGTTACTATATCTCTGCCACACAATTTTTATAATTTAAAAAAATTAAGAAAACAGCAGCAGGAATCTTAAAACTTTATGCATAGCGGACACAGGACAAACAACCCACCGAACGAAATTAGGTTTGCGTTTTCGTTCGTCGAACACATTTAGGTTGACAAGAGCAAGATATTACATCTGTTATTTAGTATGTGCATGCATTACAGTATGCTGTCCCTTTAGGGAGCAAGAGAGGAGGGAGGGCGGTCGTCTAATAAAAATGGGCGTTCTAGTCAAGAGTTATAATCACGTATTTCTTCCATGAGTTAGGTATTAATTAACAGTGACAAGGACATGTACTTATAAATGCTGATAAAATGTACTGAAAATACAAAGTAATTTTTGTTTAATGAAATTTAATAAAGTATTGGAGCGCAGTCTGCCGAGGAGAAAAAGCTTTTGTTTAAGTTTGATACGTAAATATATCTGATCTCTCCTTTAAACTACTGTACAAAATAACCTTTGTTTTCTTACCTGAATACAACCCAAACAGCACGACAACTAAAAAGAAGTTACGCCCACCCATTGTCGCCGTAATGAATTGATAACTGACTAAAATGCTATTACGAAGAAATGTCTTACACAAATGTACCAAGATGCTATTTGCAGTGAAAGTCATTAATATTTGATTCTACTAGAAAGAGGCTAACAACCGAAAGACATTTACTTCAATTCTGTAACCAGTAGGAATATTTGGTGATGAGACTAATTTAGATTTAGCATTAACTTGCAACAAAAACTACCTTAAGCAGTCGGTCGAAAATATGTAAATCGTTTTTATTAATATTTCCAGTGTGCATGTATCCAAAATATAAATCTTTACACTACCCTATTGTTTTTGAGACTAACAAATACGATTCATGTCAGAAAAAACAAGACTCGAGTTTATATTGATGTGAATTATTCTCCTATAAGTAAACAAGTTTTATTATCTTTGAAATTCGAACGATAGATCATTAATACAGTTGACTATTTGACAGAATTTAAGAATTTTACCAAACAATTTTTTTATGGTAAACTTTATAAACTTTACTTTATAGGCGGTTAACATGACCAAAACATGTAAACAAGACAATGGTGGTAAAATTCTCTATGTCTATGGCGAGTGACAAGAACTGCTTAATATTTTCTTTTGAACAGGTATAATTTGAAGTCAGTTATAAAGAACTTTGCAAACTGGCGTAGTTTATGTCTTGCTGTTTATCTCGTGTATTTCGTGGTCACTGCACGTTCTGGTGATACGCATCCACTGTTTGCTCATTGCCGGGTGGCGAATATCTGCATACCACAACATAACAATACCTGTCTACACCTGTTGATGAAGGATAAAGTTCCAGTTAAATTCTATGGAAATGTTGAGAAGTTGTTGATTACAAATTATTTACTCGGTTTGCTTAAACCTTGTTTACTAACAATTAGTAATCATATTAATGATATATGGAGTGTATTTTGTTGAAAACTATATTACGATCTAAGCTTCCATAATATTCCAAGGTAGTACAATGTACTAGTGCCTACTTGCTGGTGACCTGCTCTATTCGTCTGAAGATAATTCACAAACAAAAATTACAACTTCTAACGCTTTCTCTTCCATGCATTAAGTTATTTCCGTATAATTAAAATTATTTCTGCAAATAAAATATATTCGAAAGATTTTAAGATTTTAAGTTTTTGAGGGATTTCAGTAAACGCGTTACATGACCGGGTTTTTATCCATAGCGTGACAGGGTTTGAAGCCATTGTGGTGCGTGACCGGCTTTTCATCCATCGTGTTACGTGACCGGGCTTTCAGCCTTAGTATTACGTGAGTGGGTTTTCAGCTTTCATTGTACGTGACCGGGTTTCCAGCCATCGTGTTACGTGACTAAAACTTAGCCAATCTCAAAAGATATCGACGCACACAGTGAAATATAGAAAAGAAACAACTTTGGGAAATGTATTTACTGCAAATCGTGCCTTTATAAGAAACCGGGAGCCGGAAATGACGTCGTAGCCAAGACCCCCTAAAGCGCGCTCTTAAGTCAATATGGCCTTATTTTCAAACACAGATCAAAATCAATGTTACAAGCAATTTAACTTTTTTTTTGCTTTCCATTATGAAGGTATATTAGTGACAAAATGCACTGAGGCGTTTTTTGGAATTCAAAATGTCGATTCTGACATGCAGCAAGCCGTTTCTGTCAAAATGCGTTTTGTCAAAAATCAGATTCGTAAGCATTTTGTCAAAATACGGTTTGTCAAAAAACAGGTTCGTAAGCATTTTGCCAAATGCAACTTGCCATAATCTAGATTTATTGTCAGTTTATCAAAATACGAATAAAGCAAATTTCTAGCGCTGAATGACACGATATTTCAACCGCAACTCCAGTTTTCGATTCGCTCGACGTGTTTCTGGTCGAATGCGAACCTTCAGGGTACAGAAACCCATCGAATAAGGCGTTCCTTGCTAATGCCGCGATAGACTCGGGATAGCGCAAACAGCCGGCTCTTGATTCATTATTCAAGATTCACGAATTATGAACTTTGGTTTTTGTTAATGCAGATATTCGGACCGCAGGTTTCGAGATTTCTGTGGTGCTGTGGATTTCAGGGATATTTCGTGGGGTTAAAGGAGAATGAGTGAATATAATTTGACACGTGGACGTTGACTAAGTGGTTGTGTAAGAGTGTGTGTTGATTGAAATGTGTGGATCGAGTTGGGTGTGCTCTTCAAGTTTTCAAGCCTTTCCTTGAGCAAAATAGCAGACATGTTGAAAATCGTACTCTTAATAAAATGAAAAAATTATTTGTGAGATAATTATATCAATAAATTTGAATAACAAATCAATCAACCATACGTGAACCCCGATTATTTCCAGGTCTTCCACCTCTCTCTTCTTCAACAATGAGAATAGAATAGTTTATCGTGTCGTTCTGAAGAATTAATAAAGCTCGCCGGCAAAAGAGAAAGAACTTGTCCGAAGCATTGTAGGAAATTTTCAAAATGTAACAGCGAATTGCATAGACCATAGTTGTTCAATCCGAAACTCTATGTACCGTAATCTAATTTCCTGGTTACTTTTATTGTCACACCATAAGGTTACAGAACACAATGGAGGTATGTTTTGCGCGAATGGCATTTTTGCGCTGCACCTAAATGTTTCTCTGTTGAAGTTAAATTGTTTCTACTAGTCATATAAATGTAGAACATTGGCGTAGTTAAAAATACTCTGGAAAAGTTAAATTTATTCTCGCTTCGGGGTTTCAAATGTAAAAGTACCGCCTCTCTCCGAAGTTGGTTATAATTTTTTAACTTTCTTTTGTGATTTCCAAAAACAGACAAGGTCACGTACTGCTTTGTGAAGAGTTCTGTTAAAATTCAATTACTCATAATTTCCTGACACCGTTTTGTATTTCCGATCATTGTCTACAAGATGTGAAAGTTTGGGTTGGTTTGAGTAAAACCAGATGCAGTTTTAGCATTTTAACTGTACGGCAAGTTCTCTGATTTTAATTTGCGAGAAAAAGGCGAATAAAGATCTCGTAGTAGTTTTGCTTTCTTACAATTATATGTTCTTATTCTGACTTTCAGCAGCAAATTCTTTAACTGAAGAGCACGTTTCGGATGCTCTTTCTGTTTAGGTTATTGGTTCTTTTACGCTTTTAACATTTGTCTTTGAAAAACAGCTCCATTAAAAAATTGTTATTCTTATATCAGATAGACTTTCTTTTCAACCCTGCTTCTCAAATATCTCATCTCTAATTGTCTATCTACATGTAAGACTACCAAATAGAAGGAACAGTGATATTAAAAGCGAGGTATGTTGTAGGAAATTTGGTTTTACATCAGTCAGGTACGGATTTCATGATTGTTATCATGAGACTTTAATCTATGAGTATATGAGTTATAACAAGAAGTATTCATAGATTAGTAAAATGTGTTTGACATGTTTCTCAGCTCTGCTAGTTGCGGTCTAGACCCAAATCGCAATGTGTTTGTGAATGTACTGATTACTGAATGCCAAATTCTGGCTTTATAATATTTTATTTGTTTTATCCTTGCAGCCAAAAATCTCAATTTTATCAAAGTTTACAATGATTAAATAATATAAAGTAAAGCAGTAATAATGCTTTACTTAATGATTTCTCATAAAACAAGAAAGGGTGGCAATAACACGTGATACCACGCTTGGCTGTACACGTCCCAAGTTTGATCCTCGCCCGGCGCATTCGATCGTTTTTTTTGCTCCCTAAAAAAATACTTCCCAAAGAAAGAAAAACATCTTTCCTATTTTTTTCAATATTAATTCTTACTCCTTCAACGTTTAAAAGACCGAAAATTCCATTAAGACAAAAAAAATTACTTATATTTTGGCCGATAAATTGAATGTTTTATAGCTATCGTCACAAATTCGGTTCCAACTGCGCCACTCGGATGCTTTCTTTGTTACTGTTATTTTTCTTTTGCAAACCAAATACAAGTATATGTTTCATTATTTTCATTTAATTTATTTGGTCTTGAATCTCAAAAGAAAGGCGTTAAAATGAAAAAAACTTGGCATGTTTTGCATTTCGCGAAAAAGGAGCAGAACACCGACGTCGACATTAGTCACCAAGTTGCCACAGTCGTATGAAGTCGAGGCGTTTTGGATAGCCGGCCGGCCGAACGAAATCGCTCAAACTGGGATAGCATCAAGCCTGAGCCCGCGAGCAACAGCAAGATCAGTATGCATTCTCCTTTGTCGAACGCAATTGTAGTAGTGGAGGAATCGAAATTTTCTTTATGCAGTCTCAACTCCGCTCGAATGGACGTGTAAATCGAATGACTAATGACAGAATACCGAAAGTCCTCATGTTCAGTCAGCTCGAGAGTGGTAACAGAAACGTTGCTGATAGGCCATGGCTCCGGTACAAAGACTGAAAAGCAACCTAAAATCTCTGAAAATCCCAGATTGTAACAAGAAGAAATTGTCCTCGATTGAAAAGAGTAGAGAAGCATGTGCCACAACGCCCGCCATACATAACCTTGAATCCGGTCGCGTAGAACGATTGAGGGAGCGAGAGCAAGAATCTAGTTCCAGCAAGATTGTCCCAGATTTCCCGCTCCTGGAATCACATAAATTCTGCGGACTCGCCTGCAAATTACTGGTGGGACTGGAGTGTCACATTAGGCACAAACATCCAAATCGAGCTGAACTCAATAGGGGAGAGTCCATTATGAGTTATAATTAAACCTTTTGCTTAAATCACAGTGTTTTTATTGAAACGAAACGAAATGCCTTAGATTGCAATCGTGGTATACCTCGTGATAACAATTCCATCAAAGAAAATGAGACCGTTTTGGGCAATTCCCATTTGACCCTCAACTGGATTCTGTATTACCTCAACTGGTAAAGTCGATTCGATCCATGTGGAATCTGCATAGATTCTGAATCGCTGAGTCTGGTTTAGGTTTTGCCGGGTTTTGATTTCAATATTCCACACGCTGGATTCATAATTACTGGACTGTATTCTCGACCTCATTAACTGGACTCCGGCCCCTGATTGTATTCTAGATTCCCTTGACTGGATTTTGGATACCACTAACTGTTGAAATAGGCTCAAGCAATCATCATTACTGATTCTATTGACTTAATTCTGTATTCATTAATCCCAATTGCGAATTCCAGAATGAAATAGTGAAATGAAATTTGAATTCTTGATTGTTTTATCTGAGAGGTTAATGTTAAAACTATGTAACTATGATAGCATAGCCAAATAAATATTCTTATCCGATTGTCTCACGATTTTTTGCACTGGGAAGACTGCGACGTTTCCACTGCAATCTGCGAGTCTTCATCTGGCGATGGCTAGTCCAGTGACAAAAAATTGTGAAACAATCGAATAAGAATATTTATTTGGCTATTCAATTCCACGGTGGATAATACTTTTAATTTTATGATAGCATAAAATGCGTAAATCATACTAGAGCTCATGAACATTTCTCTGGCAACTCCAAGAAGTTTAGTACTTTTCCAGACAAGTTGTGTATAATGCCCGGATTGCTCCACCTGCATAGGATTATCGGGATCATATTTCTTATATTCACTGTAAAAAGCTTGTACAACTTCACTTCCACTTGGAGGAACGTCTGAAGAAGAATTAACAAGTTGAAATTGAACTAGCGATGAATTTGAAAGAGATAGAAACAATGAAATTAAAAAGTAACAATGTAATGTAGCAACGAGAATACAGTGCGTCATATTTATAAACAAAACAAAAGAAGAGGAATCAAGTTTTTGACTTGCCGTGGGATGCACAATTTTCGTAAAGGTTTTCCCCCTCTTTTCTGCTGGTGATTGGATCCGAGTGTTGAAGTTTCCTCTCTGTTGCAATCCACTTAGAGTGAGCTAATGCGTCTGCGTTCATCTGAGTATCAAGCGTCAACGGTGGTGCACTGTGAATAGCGCGTATTTTATTTGTCTCTACTAGAACCTCTTGTCTGAACGCGTCCAATGTGGAATCATTTCCTGCAAATGTAGTTTTTGTTTTGTGTTTAGTCACGAAAATTTATTCAACAGATTTGCTTTGAGAAAAATTATACTTAAGATGATCCTAGTAAGACTCATACCGACCGAAATGTACTAGCTTGTAAGGATATCCACTCAACTGTTCTGTTGCGGCTGATATCAGATGTTTACCTATGTAAACTGCTTTTATCACAATTTTCAAACTAATCGTAACATAATCATATTTTTACCTTTGGCTAATGAAGCACTCTAATCTAAGACAAAAGTTTCCATGCAAAGGTCTGTTAGTTTACCAAGTTGGACAATTTCGAAAGAGAGCAGCGAGCTTCAATTCATTAATGTTTGCCTTTAATGTTTGCTTTCATAGGTTCTAACATTAAAAAGAATGGTCAGCTAGAGATAGCGCTAAGCAACCGTGATTAGTGGAACCGTACTCACAATAAAAAGAAGATAGAAGATAGATAGTTTATTATGTAATTATATAGCAGCTAAAAAACTGAGGAGGGATGGCAAGTATTTTCCTGGAATTTTTTTACTAAAACATTTACCGTGAGCTAATTTATCCAAAGTTCTATATTCAAATTAAGTTTAAGTTACATAGAATTAAAATTTTTAGTAGATTTATAAAACTGCAATCACTTCTGAGAAATGGTGAAGTCTCTGAAACGCTCTAAATTTGAATTATTAAAAGTTTTTTAACCGAACGGCACAGTCTTACGTATGATAACGAAAACTGGGCCAAGCGAGATATCAGTTGCAATTCTTACAGTACCTTCAGAAGTAGTTGGAGAGGGAGCTGGGACCGGAGCAGGGGAGATGCTTGAGATAGCAGGGGATGTAGAAGCCGCAGATGAAGCCGGAGGCGAGATTTGTGCGGCAAGTGGACCGAGACTAAGTAACAAGGCTGGCGCAGAAACTAGACTGCTTGCTGTAGATGGAGTGGGTGCTGGTGCAGGAGCGGGTGAAGGAACGGGAGCGGGAGCAGGAGCGGGAGATTGGCACGAAGAGGGAGCTGGTGAGGTAGTTGGTGCGGGAGTTGTTGAGTGCGCCGACGTGGAGCATGGAGAGTCTAAACTTGGTATATGAACTTTCACAGTTCCCATTGATTCTCCGACTGGCTTCCCAAAAATATTGCCGTGTAAATCTGTCATGAATAAATCCATATTAACAACAGATTTTTGTTCGGTATAAATCATTATAGTGAAAAATCGGTGATCGAGGAGAACAAAAAATTGCTCTACTCTAAGGCACTCGGGCGAGGCTACGCAGGTTTTTTTTATATGGACTGACGTAAAATGACTTACTCATTTTTTTCTTTGTTCAACCGTTCGACCTTAAGTTACTCAATTGTTCAACACACAGGCAGCGCATTTATTTCTTATCTTCTTTCAATTTTTGTAAACCAAATTTTGATAAAACGTTAGCTTTAGCTTTCAAAGCAAAACCTGGCGAAGGTGTTAAGGTGCAGTAGGATAATAAAAAATTCCGGTCAGCTTAAAAACCAAACAGATTGCAGTATTCGTTACTATACCGCCTCGGAAAAATTACGTAAACTTTAGTTTTCTCTAACGTCAGACAATCAAGAATTAAATAATTTTGCGTCCGGACTCTAGAAGTTCGGAGTTTGGCCTCACGAAACTAAAATCTACTTGATAGCACCAAAAATCAAAGTTGCTGGCATCCACCCCACCAAGTCAAGGGAATGCTTAATCCTGATTCGAAAACGCACAAACTTGTTGATGTAATCTACAATCCATAATTGTTGCTTCTCTAGTTGATGGAATCCGAAATCTATTGAGTAAAATAGTGAGTCTAGTCAAAGGGGTTCAAAATCCAGAGTCTAAGATCAGAATCTAAAATCTTCTTGCATTGTCTTACATGCATGTGATAAGGTTTACTTCCACATGTTGGTGGTATTAGGTAGAGGACTTATTGTCACTACTGTTATGGTGTTTTTTATTTATGCTATTTAATCTCTCGAACATTTTACCTTTTTAGAGAATAAATTATTTCTTCATCCTCTACTTCTCTCCATTCTACGGGAGTGAAATTGAATATTGAATGTGACTCATTGTTTTTGTTTAAGTTGCATCCGAGAGATCACGATTCTGTTTTTAACGTTATTCTAATTTTATACTTTATTAAGAACTTCATTCTCACTTTTAGTCAAAGTCATATTCAGGAAACATTCATTAAGCTTTTATTTTTTTTCTCTTCCCTATTTTATGATTTCATTATATTTTTGCGTAAATGTTCATGATGACCACTGAAATGTTTAGCTTTAACCTTCTACCATGATGCACTTTTTTGCTGTTTCTCTTCTGCCTCTTTTTTAGTCTTGACTCACCAGTTAATTTGTTGGTAACCAACTGGAGTTCTACATTTGACCCATTCAGTGAAATACCGATCGGTTGAGCGCTAATCGTGTCCCGGCTTCTTATTTCACTCTTCTTACCTTTTGCTGAGAGGACACCTTTGACAAAACAAAGATTATAAATCAATAACTGAAACACTACTACCACTAACACCACCACTACTACTACTACTACTACTACTACTACTACTAATAATAATAATAATAATAATAATAATAATAACTATTAGTTTTAACCTATCAGGTGAATAGCACTTTTCGCGCACGCTGATTGGCTAGCTCGGAGGTGATTATCCAAGTACTATTCAC
>JAOEJH020083980.1:0-10009 GCA_025448215.2 Palythoa grandis
TCTTGTGCTACTCCTTAACCTCCTTGAAAACTTCTTGTGCTACTCCTTAAACTCCTTGAAAACTTCTTGTGCTACTCCTTAAGCTCCTTGAAAACTTCTTGAAAACTCCTTAAATGCAATTCTCTTTTTCAAGGGTGTTTGAAAAGCCCTTAAATTTTAGAAATTCAGCTCAAACTCCCTGAAAACTCCTTAAATGCAATTCTCTTTTTCAAGGGTGTTTGAAAAGCCCTTTAATTTTAGAAATTCAGCTCATACTCCTTGAATTTCAACTCGACAACTTTTGCGGCAATACTTAGTCAGTGTCAAAAATATTACGTCCTTTGTCGCAAGCGTGCTGCAAAAGAATATCCTTTTTAATAAGATCATGCAGGACTGCAAATAAAGTTTCTTTCTTGTAATACCATTCAAATGTCGTTTGTAAGTCGAAGGTATCACAGGAATACGTTTTACAACGTAATATCACTGACAAGACTCCTCAAAAACACACTCTCAAGTCCTCGAGTATCCCTTGAAAACTCTTAATTATGTCACTTTTACTTCAGGACGAGGCCTGTTATTGATGGTCCGAATTAGAGCATTGCTCGTACACACAGCCCTTCAGCAGTAGTGAACAGATACATTTTCTAGATTTAAGCCATTTCAATCACAAGGTGTTCTGCAATTTATCGTGGTGCAACGGACCGTAAACTTAGCCTGAACTTTTTCCTTCAAGGTATGCGCTGGACTGGGACTCGGGCCATGTACGCGTCATGCTTGGGAAGAGCGGCAAAGTGGTGTGCACTCTTAAGTTACCACTTGATTATCCTGCGCAATGTGGTGTCCAGCTGATTGGAGTTGAAGGGGCAGAATACGACCTCCATTTGAACAACCCCCAGGTTTGTCATCACTATCATTATTGACACACGTGCAAGCGGAAGAAAATATTAAGCTCGGGAAGAAAACCAAGTCAAGACTATTTTTCTTGAACTTTCAAGTTAGAAGCGCATTCCGTTCAGTGACACTCAAACAGCGCGTAATTGTTTTTGAATCGGCGAAAATTTTAGATGTTTGTTAAATATGTTCAATTTCCTCCCAGCTGTGCTGCATTAACATATCGATACGTTTTATGGTTCCAGGCATCCGAATCAAATCTGTCTCGGTGGTTGGAACACCTCCAAAACTACTTCAGCGGTGGCGTGATGGCATAAGTTTCAGCATCTAGTTTTAGCAAATGCGACTCACACGATGGTCAAGCACAGTTACCTCGAAGTTGAATGTAAAAACAAGGTGCGGTGTAGTAAAAACGAGGGGTTTGTTCCGAGGGGAGATCCCAAAACTGAGAGGTCCCTCGTTAGCTACGCCCTTAAACAGCTAATTTCCAAAAACAGCGCCTAGCTACATTTCCCAGAAAATACAAGACTGAAAAGCTTGAGCGTATTACTGTGACTCTAAAATGCAGGACACCGAAACGTGTAACAAAACATTTTTTAATGTTTTAACAAGGGAGTTATTTAATTGTATTTACAGACTTTGTCTGATTTATTTCATAGTCTATGTACAAGTCATTATTTTAACATCTATCTTTTTTAAGAGTTCTATTGAAAATAAATATATAAGGTACTATAGTGCTATTACGTTGTCTCGAATTCATTATTTAGAGTTAAACTGCGTGATATTTGTTGAAGTGGCATAAAACGCTTATACTCTCAGCTCTAGCCAATCAACACACAAAGAGTTAGTACCTCATTTTAACATGTAGAATTATAAAACAGAGAAATCACTGGTTTTAAACCCGGGGTCACACTTGGTAACTCTACACGCCGATCGTAGCGATTGGAGAAATTCACCCAGTTTCATCTAGTGCGAAGCGTTCGTTTGGGACTATTCCAAAATAGGAATACGTTTTGGATTAATTAAGAATTTTTGGATTTCCATTTTCCAAACGAACAGTTATTCCAAGTAATCCACATATTCTGAAGCGCACACAGTCTTTTGCATTTCAGCTCAACGCCTTTGTTAAAAACAGATCCGCTGTATAAAATACAACAACAAACACGGCGTCATGGTTAAGTCGATGAACGCCATGTTGTTGCCTGTTGCCTTTCGGATTAGTGCAGTAAACAATCCC
Source organism: Palythoa grandis (assembly GCA_025448215.2). Lineage (NCBI taxonomy): Eukaryota > Metazoa > Cnidaria > Anthozoa > Zoantharia > Sphenopidae > Palythoa > Palythoa grandis. Next base: position 2,108 of record JAOEJH020083980.1, read on the forward strand.
GGATTATTCTGATATCAGGAACAGAATAAATGGAAACGCATCTTAGGTAATCTGGAATAAGAATACTTGATTACTTGGGTTCTCTTTCCACTCATTTTACTGACCGAAATAAGAGGCCCCATTCGAACAACTCTTCCAAGAATACCATGAATTTCTATTTGGGAATAGTCCCACATGAACGCACTGCACCGCAGCGACAGGTGTATAAAATCGCTGATATCAAGCAGGTCAGATATTATGATTAAAAAGGCTAAAGTACGTAGAGATTAGCTGCTAGTCCGTCCAGTATGTCTTTTCCTGCGATTTTATACGAATCATTAGTTCATTCAACTAGCAAAATGTAGCGAAGCGAAGTGATATTTGCAAGAAAAAATGGCTATGCGCGGGGAAACTCACTTGCTAAGATCGAAAGCAAACACATTCACTGCGGTCGGCATATAAAGTCTCTAAATGTGTCCCTATGGATTACGAGCAAAGCCAGTTTTGAATGAATACCTTATTTCCTCTTTTAAACACCGCCCTCTTATAAACGCAGCCCTCCAATAAACGCCGCATTTGGGAAGGAAAATGTGATATAAACGCCGCATCCTCTCCAATGCGGCGTTAATTAGAAAATTTGCTCGGAAAAAGCGGCGCTGATTGGAAGAAGGCTTAAAAGGTTATATTTTGTTGAGACAAATCGAAAAGACTTGTCTTAGAGCAATTTACCTTGTTTTCTTTCAACAAAATCTTTGATATTTAAGGATGATTACATTTCTGTTTTCGATTTTTGAAATAAACGCCGCACTCTAATAATCGCCGCATCGAAAAGTTTAAAAACTAAATAAACGCGCCGGCGTTTAAAAAAGGAAATAAGGTAAAACAGGGAACTTTGAATATTAATCTACACAATAAACATTTTACGGTTGTGTGTTATTTTGAGCCGTGTTAACTTTGCGATTGCAGTACGAACCCTGAACATTGATATCGGCTCAAACCATAAACCAGGGTCGGCCAGGGGGTAGTGGTATACCAGTATACCCGAAAATAATTCGCTAAAATACCCAAAATTCCTTCCAATATACCCAAACTTCACCGAAGCGTTGTATACCCGACATTAGTATTTAGCAAAGTAAGCGATATACCGAATATCCATATTTAAGCTGAAATATACCGTATACCCCCGATTTGAAAAGCCCTGTATACCGTATACCCAAAAACCCTGGCTGACCCTGATAAACGTATGAATTACTTAAAATTACGACGATAGGATGTGGTTCTTTCTGTGTGTACCCACACAGTTTGTGAATGATAAAAGGATGATGTTAACCTTATCTTTTCATTGGTTTAAACTGCACCATTTCACACTTCACGTAGTACACACAGAAAAAAAACCCCTAAAACTACGGCTTTTCAATAGTTTTTTACGAACTTCACATTCTGGAGAGATCGCACAAGTATACTTGAATCGCAGATGTTCATTTTAAGTCTTTTGAAACCCACGATTTTTGTAGGCGAAAACACAATCGGTCGATATTGATAAGGTTTCTACAGCTACGTACTGCAAGGCTAATAATAACCTGGCGCACAATTATTACTCACTTTACAGTGACAAAGAATACACCACTATGTATCATTTCATTCTATACATACGGAGATATACTCACTGAAAAGCCAGAGACCGCAAAGAGGTTTTTCACGCGTTCGGCCAATCAGAAGCTGCGAACATATGTTTTTTACCACAGCAGTTAACTGTTTCTAGTACCGCAAAACTTTGGCCACTAAAGTAATATCACAGTCAGTTTGTAAGTTGAGGTCTCGGGACGTGTATAATAAACGAAAACATTGTAAGTACAGGCAAACGATTTTCGTTTACCCGTTGTTTCACTTCGAAAAAACGCACCAGTTCGAAAACTCGTTCGTTTTTTCATGCTTCACAACTCATGAACGGAACCCCTTTGCGCGTACTTTTCACAAAGTAATTATACGTCCCAAAGCGATCTTAAATTGACCCTCGGCTGTCCAACATTTTAAAATCTCAAATAAGAGCTTTCTTTAACTTGTGTCAACATCAGCATCTTGAAATGTGACATGTAAGGGTTGCAGTGCCAGACCCCCACTCCATCGCTGCTTTTGTTTTTAGCAAGAGTAGAGACCAGCACTGCAACCCTTACACGTCACATTTCAAGATGGCGGCCCGCGGGAAATTCAAACTAAATTCAAACTATTATGGAAATAATCAAAACAAATTGTTTGGCGTGAACTATATACAGAGAATAATCAATTGTCAAATTTGAGCTGCCGATGTAGACACAAGTTAAAGAAAGCTCTTCTTGGAGATAAATATTGTTGGACAGCCGAGATTCCCTTTAAAGGAATTTCCTGTCTCCCTGACACAACGTTTTAACAGAACCGAAAGAAATCAGATAAACAAGTTGTTCACCCAAGATTTCGTTTCCTCTTACAAAATAATGCAACAAATTAACGATTAGCTATTCAAACACGAACATAGCATCAGTACCTCGGTCAACAAGGCACACGCGACCACGACAGCTGCATACAAAAATAATATGGCGGATTATTCAGATATACTGATCCGAAAGCCTTGTCTTTTATCCAGTTTAAAAATTCATTTTGCCCCAAAAACGACAAATCTGAATTGTTTTGACTTATTATGACAATTAAACTTTCAAAATCAACAGACTTTTTATAAATGTCATTATATTACAGTATTAAATTGTATTACTAGTAAAATGACTATCTTATGGTAATAACATCTTACTTTAAGTCTTTAAAAATACAATAATTTATTTACCTCTCGTACTAAAATACAAAATTTTCCGCTCCTGAGGGCAATACTACCTGTTCGTTAATATGTATTTCAACGTAAAATAAACTTTTAATAAACTAAAAACAAGTAACAGAGCGCTGCTCGACCGGTGAATGGCTCCCCCATCTTTGGCTGCTAAACTTGGCAGCTCGCTTTTAGCTCCTTTTAGGGTCGACAGAGCAATGTCAGAGCCAAACGCTGGGCTTCCTGTGTTAATAAATACCTCAATTTTCTGGGCTTCTGTGTTGCAAGCCTTTATCTATAAAATGAATGAGAAAACATTGCCAAAGTGAAACTACTAGTTCTCTATCGTCAAGTTTACCTAGAGCTAAAAAAATTTGTTCTGTCAATTCCCACAAGCACCTGTTAGACCCAGATTATATGGAACGGGCTAGCCCAGTTGAGCGGGCAGAAAACACAACCTTAGCCCGGTATCACAATGACATGATACGGGCCGGGCCGGCTTCGTTATAAAGTTGTCGGCCGCCATCTTGCCAATATCGCCGAAACACTTTTAACTGCTCATGCGTAATGAGTGAAACTGCTGAAAAAGTGTTCTTGGACTTGTCAAAGCGAGTCATCGGGCTGTGTAATTATGTGAAACATTTTCAGCCCCTTTTCCGGGATCCCAGACGATTGTTACCCAGATCTCGGGAAACCGGGCTGAAATTCTTCCATGTAATCGCGAGCCAAACCTTTACAGATTTTATGCGGACAGCCGGGATCTCTGTACAAAACCTCAGCCCGCTCAACCAAGGCTAATGAGCCCGTTCCATATACTCAGGACCTTAAGTTTTGTTTCGAAGTATTACAGCATGGTATCCTGCCCTTTACATCAATCGTCCTTGCCTGAATTACTGTTGAATTAGGAAAGAAAAGTTGCTAGACAAAATTTCTGGGAATATATTTCTTGTTTCGGCATCAAGTGACTGATTGTAATGGTTCCAACTGCAGTATGTCTGATTTGTTTCACTTAATTTAAATTTCAATCGTTCAAACCATCGATTCAAAATAAACCTAAAAAATTATATTGACAAGAAAACACTGGGAACATTCCATAAATGTTATGTCTAATAAATCAGGGCATAAAACAGCAGGAATACATAGTAAACATAGTTACACCACAAGCCGCTTGTGGACGTATTCTATATGACGTCGATCGTTGACGAGGAAGATAAAAAATGATAGGTCGTTTAACATCGGGTTTAACCTCGCTCATCTTCGGCATCCTGAAAACTTCCAAAACGAATGACACTCATACGAACATCAGATGATGGCATTCGTGGTTTCCCTGCTTACGCTGGTACACATTACAAAAACCTAGATTGTAAGTGCTTAATCCCTTATCACAGACCATTAATTCACATATAATACAGACCACTATCGCGATATTTTTTAACATCTTGTACATGTCACTGACGAGACATCACGACGGTGAACCGGCTTTTGATTGGTTGAAACTATTTTTTCATATAATAAAAGCCCTACTTGTGAAAGGAAATATAAAGCAATCACGCGTACCTGTAATAGTGTCGGGTGTTTAGTCACAACTACAATATGTACAACGATGTCGCCGTCCATACTCACATATCCAAACAGATCGCACTCGGACTGAAAGACAATACAATACATAGTAAAGTCGACTGATGGTGAAACTTGACGAGTTTCTCTCTTATGTTTTCTGTCTCTCTTTCCCTATTCTTATATCATTGTCTTCCTAAATCCTTTTACGAGCCTAAATGACTTATTGCAGCCAGTGCTTGTCTCACGTTTCTGTACTGTTAAGCGGGTGAGAGTCACGGCGTCCCGGGTTCAAATCACGGCTCTGCCCAGCGTTCAACATTTGGGTAACCTTTCCGCCAAAGCTGACTCTTATGGTCTTGGCCAAGCACAAATAACTTTCCGAGTAATAAAATAGAAAAACAAGACATAACAACTAGAGCAAAAGATCAACCATGTATCCTACGTAGACAAAACCGAAGGTGTCTTTTAAAGCGAATTATGTAATGCATAAAGTTTACGGCGCTTTTCAAAGTAAAAAAAATATTACATTTAACAACAATTAATAGGTAACCTGAAAATGTATAGGAATAAACTAAAAAAACGAGTGAAAACTAACTCGTATAGGAATAGAATGGTAATCTTTACAAAAATACTAATCAACAGTTTTGTAAAAACAATACTAGTGTTGACTTACTGTCGTGACGTGCCTACGAAGGGATGACAACAGTTGGTGTAGCGTGATGGGTCCCTTACTGGTTACCCCATCGCTGTTGATCTTAAGTTGTCGTGTGCTGAATAAAATCCGCAATTGTGCAGCTGTAACAGAGACGAAAATGACATGTCAGACTTTACTCGAGAGGTGGGGGGAGGGGGGATTTTGGAGGAAGAGAAAAACCCGATACTGTAGCTTCTAGGTTTTTAAAGATTTCGCACCCACTCTACCAAAATTCCCTGACCAAAGGAAATTTCCCTGACACTGGCTGGTAGGAAGTTTTTCTAGTACCCGGTGCAAAGCTATCGCCCAAGGATATTTTTTCCCTTCATCCAAGGAAACGTCTTTTGTGTGATTTTACAACAAGAAAATTTATCCTGATGAGAGAAATCAAATTCCCTGACTTTTAACTGACTTTTGAGCTCTTTTTTTAAAACTCCCTGACAATTTCCGACTTTGGAAAAATTTCAGATTTCCCCAACTTTTCAAGGTGGGCGGAAACCCTGATTTCGTCCAATTTCCAAATTACTTCAAACTAAACCAGTCTCTCCAAACAAGAATATTTTCAGTGTATATGACCAAATAAAAACAATCCCGGTTTTTCATCAGCACCCGCGATTTAAAATAATTATCGCATTTATTTTTTATTTAATGAAGTCTAGAATATGTTTGGGAAAAATGTGTATCTTTGCTTCTCAGATCCCAGTCGCATTTACATTTTCATTCTTTGATGAGAAACTGGGATTTTTTTTTTATTGAGACTAAAATCAAAGCAATTTAGCCAAGTTAACAGTTAGGTGACAGATTTCACCATTAGAACACATTTAATCTCAGTAGTTCAGAATCACGTTTTTGTAAAAGAAACCTCAGCTTTTTTCTGTGCTTTCTTTGTTCGCTCCATCTCAAGTTTACTCCCCAACATTAACCCTTTCAGCCCCAGCCAATTTATCAACATCTAACTTCTCCTTACATAACTCAAACAAAATATTATAACTAGTAATGAGAAATAAGGAATTTATCGAGTGGAATAAGCTGTGGAAGTTGAAAATCCAAATTCTATATCGCAGGGTTGTCGCGAAGAAATTGCTCTGCCGGTTTAGGTAGCAGTTGAGCTGGCTAAAGAAGATGCGAAGTGAGAGATCTGGTAACAAAAAACGTTCCCAATCTTTCGCTCTTGAAAGCGGGGCTACCAAGCTTCCTGATGGCGGATGCAGGACTGACGCGGAAAAAGAAGATACGGCAAACAAATGCTCAAAACAAGATTTTATTTTAACTTATTTACTCATTATAGTGGCACCAATACTCAAGGTGGTCAAGAGTTTATTCAAACGTATCATTTAAACGATATGTGACGATATCAAACGATTGTGCGTGCATCACCTAAAATCGTTCGTCGCCATTACCGTGTGTTCGCCGGTCAAAATCCAGCTGGCAATCACCTCTTTCTCAGCCGGTGAATTTCGCCGGCAGCCGGCGTTGAGCGATAACACTGTATCGAATCAGTAACTTTCGCTGTTATGATGGTGATCTGCGTTTGTATTGGCTGAAACCAATATCAGGTATGATAAACAACTACATTTACAGCATATCGCACATCTAACATCTGGTATCATTTGATATTATTTAAGAACACTTTGCAATGACTCTGTATGACGTTCCATTATCAGAAAATACTTACCACATAAAGGACAGCAACCACCTGGAGGGATGATTCCATTGCATTCCGCTGGGGTAATATTGGGGCACTTCACACCGGCACAGTCCAGCAGTTGATCATTCCCTGGTTTGACTTCCTCCACTGTTAAAATGCAACATTGAGTATGTGCAAAAAGATTTATAATTAAATGCTCGCAATTGTGATATTACACACTTTACCCTGAATTTTAACACCTTCACCACAACAACTGCTATAAAAACCTGTAGTGATCACAAAGGGTGAACAAAGTGACGTGTTGTTGTTGTTGTTGAAATCTACGATGCTACACCACTACAACATTAAGCTCACTAAACAGCTAAAACTACCGTAGAGTTTCTGCGTTGTTCGAATTATTAAAAGGTTAGAATTCCACAGTATGACCGACATAAAAAAACAGGATTTTTTTGAAGGAGGGAAGCACCTAGAGGAGATCAAAAGTCACCGTTAATGCTGAAAACTGATCTTCAACCACTATAGTTGAAATGGCCATTCTTCCTAAACACATTATCATCATTATTATTATTATAATAATAAGAATAAGAATAATAATAATAATAACAACAACAATAATAGTTTGGTAAATAACAAAATGGCTCTAGCAGCCAGGTTCTTTATACTGCCTAAAAAGAATGCAATTGTCCCGAGGGAGGGGAAGAATTTGCCATTATGAAACAGATTGGCTTGACACATTATTTCTTAGAAATCCTTTCAATGAAACAACTAACTAGCTTTATCGATAGCTAACAAGCTCATTGTGAACTCATCACTAGCCATTTTGACAATGCAGCATTCTCAACAAATTAAGCAAGTCACCAACCTTTTCGGTAACCAATAGCCCTGCAGCGTCCTTCATAATCAACCAATACACGAACTGAGTTTGCTGCACATTTGCTACTGTACGTTTCACCATTCAAGCCACAAACTGGTTTCGTTGGAGGCTTACACTCATCCTAGCGGCGAAATGAAAAGCAGTCACAATTATCTTGTTTAAAGAAGCAAAAACATCAACAAACCGTATACTACATAAAATTCTTCATTAAGAACAATACCGACTGCAGTTTTACAAACAATACAATACAATAACCTTTTAACATGGTCAATGTTCTTAGCTAATTAGCTACTTTACAGACATGCCACGAAATAAAATAAATAAACTAAAAATAATAATAAAAAGAGAAAATT
>JAOEJH020084073.1:0-15648 GCA_025448215.2 Palythoa grandis
TTAGTAACTTTTCAAAAATTCATTACTCTGCAAGGATTTGGGCAAAGATAAAACCCTCTGCTCATCCCGGAGAATACCACAAAGACCACATAAACTTTAATATCAACATATTTTTGTAGTTTTTTTTCTGTACTGGGAAGAGCCATTTTATCTGAAAAGAACCCCTAAAATTACAAAAAAAATGTATCCCAAATAGTTGCCTAGGCAACAGTAAAATAAACTTATTCACTGACACGATGTTATATTGCCAAACATTGTCATATTAAGAAAAATAGATTTTCATGTGTACTCCTGCCTTAAGTTATTGCTGCCCGCTGAGCGCTTAGTTGCGGGGAAACTGCAGCGAAACTTGTTCACGTGCACGTGATGTCCTCTCGTCCAATAAGAGTACGAGAAAAATGGACTTTGATAGTTGGTATATAACAAACCTGATTATATTTAGTAGAATGGTCTCATTTGCAATCGACCTGTCTATTATCTAACACTAAAAAACAAAAAATAGATCGAGACTCCCAAAGGAAAGGCTTTAAAGTACGCATCTGCAGTGATGGGCTTAGTCCCTTTGCAGATTATATATTTAGATTTAGATTTAGATTTACGCAATTTGTTAGGTTAAGAAATAAGCAGCCGCTGCAAGAACTCTAAGAGTTTAAGCCGTTTTATTTAAAAACTAAATTAGTTTAATACCTTAGATACCAACTTTAGCACAACGTCCTAGACACCAATGCTAGATTATAAAGAAACAATGTAGGCACCTTTGAGGATCATTGAAGAATTCAGTTTTGATGCATTTGTTATATCGAAACATAAACATCATACACTTCTTTATTCTTATAAACGTGGACCTAAGGTTATTAATACGCATCAATAATTCAATGGCACCTGACTCGCCCATCGGTCAGGAGAAACCCACCGCAGAATTTCTACAAAGTTGTTATTTGTTTTGAGTTTTCAATTTCCTCAAGACTTGTGCGTGTGAAATAGACTTTAAAAATATGGGTTTTTGATGATGGAATTTGAACAAAAATAATTTATAACGTGGAAAAAGAGAAGACTCCAGTTTCCAGATAAATTTTTCTTGTTAGTGCTGCATTTTCTGTTCATATAGTTTTTATTATGTTTGCTATACGGTAGCCTATTTCATTAAAGAATACCATGCACTTAGAGACCACGCGTGATTAGTGGGTCTATCTTTATTCGTAAACAGTTTTAAAGACTAAATAGGAACATGCATATTTACCTGTTAATCATATTTATTTGATGGGAGGAATATTAGAAATAGCTAAAACAAAGAAAATTCATTAAAACCTGCTGCTTGCGGGCTGTAAATGAAAGAATGTGTTAAAACAATGAGTAAAACTAGGGACACACGATAAGTGACAACGCAACTATTTCGCGAATAGGAACAGGTTCGAGAATCCTTGAATGTGCCGGATACAGAAAGAACATGCCTTGTGTATAAGAATACGGGAAAATAGTCCTTTTAAGAAGTGTAATTAGAATTGAAAATAAATTAAGGTGGTCGTGAGGTTTTGAACTAAGAGCTTCTTTTTTCAAAGAGGGATGATCTTTTAGATTCAGATAACAGTGAGTACTTAGATAGCAACCGTGCAATTTTGTTTCGGTTCTTCTCTCTCTTTTCTTTCTAACAACATTTCAAGAAAAGCAATTTAAAATTTTGAAATTTAAACGATTCTTATATTCTAAATAAGAAACCCACTGATCGACCAAATGAAAATTTTCGAAAAACTTCTTTCTATTTAACTGGTATAGTTGTAAATTGTACTGAGGGTTTTAACTGACCGTGGAGCGGAAACAAAATGATCATTTGTAGCACATTTCACGCTTTTTATGCTTCTTTGACTCATTCTTGTTGTTCATTTCAGCCTCTACATGTTCTTAACTTGTTCGAATTTTTCGTTTGTTAAACTCAATGGATTAATAAAGATAAACAATACAATATACGTGTAGGATAACGTTACTTTTACCGTATTCAGCTGTGGTGTTAAATTTTACGTAAATGTTTTTCAAGACTTTAGCTTTTCAAAACGTTTATAGCTTTACTATTAAATTACCGGACTCAGAAATTCACCATTGGATTGGTTCTAGCTGGTTTTTCTTATTGTTATTCTTATAACAAAGAGGGTACCTGAGACATAAAAAGTACATCAAGAAAGCATGTGTCGTCTCCTGGCTAAATTATATGATTAAATTTCTTATCTACGTGATCATCATTTTTCTATACTTCAATCCAAAATGAATTGTTACAGAACAACTAAAAAGAATATTGTTTACTTCTTTCATACAAGATTGGTTTTCTAGGTAGAAACGTTTTAAACACGTTCTTGTTTATTTTTTTTTGTTGTTGCGTTTTTTTTTATTTTAGTTTTTCATTAGTGCTTTACCATCTCCTTTAGAAGTGCTTTTCCAAAAGCGAGAAAGACATTTAAAAAAGGCGTTTAATAATTTTGCATGGCGTTGATTGAACTTAACACACCCTTTCGTGTTATCATAAGAATTGAGCAAAATGTGCCATGAGAATACCGACACAAAGCTTTAAAATACATTGTCAAGTTTCTATTGTTCTCTGACGCGGTTGTCGTTAATTAAATAGTATGTCTCGTCTTTATAGATTTGATACTTATTTTAGCCCGTGTTTTACCATTTAATTACAAGACAATCATTAAAACGATCATAAACTTTTGAATGAAACGTCTTTTCTTCCAGTATATCATATTTATAACATAATTTGAATATACTCTGACTGGAACGAAACGTTTTTGAAAATGACAAAGCAATCTATTACTACCAGAAACTTAAGAGGTTAAAACTACTAAGTGAAAGTTTTCAAGAACTTTTAAGTTCATTAAAATGACTTTAGAGCGGAGGTTTTGAGTGGACTTATAGTAAGTTAAACAGTTTTAGAAAAGTTTTCACCTGCAAGCATCTTAGGTTTGTATGAGTCCATGTCAACGAGTGAAACACTAAATTGTGTTAATTTGTATTTAGCACAGTAAGTATTAAATAAAGATGTTATCACAGTTAACGGAAAAAGAGATTCGTCACTGAATCATTCATTGTGTATAGATTTTATAACTCTAATGGTATCTCTTGTCACTGCATGGCAGATGTATCTGAGTGTTAACACCTGCCGTTACCATGCCAACGTACTCTCATCTTCATTAACTTTCATTTGGCCGTTGTCTATACTTTTATCGACGCACGGATGACCTCAAAATGTGATGAGAAGAAAGAAAGTTTTATACGATAAGTACTCGAATGCGAATTTTGAAGAACGCCGACCATTGGTTTCGTTTGTTGCGAAGATGTTCGCTGCTTTCAAAAGTTTATAAATGCCTGTGCGAGATTTAAGCGCACTTCTTTTTCGCAACTGTCAGGAGTTATGCCAAGAAATTATTTGTTTTCCATTTCATATTACAAACTAAAAAATTTAGAGAAAATAAGTGAAGAGTTACAGTTAAACAAGAGAGAGTACAGTGCGCTGACATCATTATGCAGTGGTCATCATTTGACTTACATCACGGTTCTTGACCTACCAGAGCACACGAAATATACCAATAGAACTTTTGCTTTTGCTTTTCTTTTCTTTTCTTTTGCGAATAACTGTGTTTTGCATTATAACTTAATACACGGTTGTACATATCGTTATATTATAATCTCGACACGGGACTTTGCATTCGCGTATTTTGTAGCCGTGAGAAAAGATAAAAGATGAGCGGGATATCATTAATGTGTCTGCCCTTTTTCACTGTATACTATTTCTTGAGGGATGAAATCAAAATGAGGTTTTAGTTAAAATATCATAAAATCTATGCCGGTTCATGTAACGCGGTTGAGGAAGGGAAGTGGGATTTGCAATATAAGCTTTTCATTCCAAAGTTTTAAAACCGAATGCTGGTTTTTCAAAGTTGGATAAAGATGGGACTTTTTGACGACTACAAACTTGTAACAAAAAACGTCAGTGAGAAACATGGATGTGCAGTATTTAACAGCTAAGTTAGCCTGCTAGAGGAGCAAACGCCCCAATTATTTGATATTCTAAATAGCACGATAATACATTTTTGTTTTCTAGTTATGGATATTCATCTGTACAGGTGATGATGATCGTATTTTTAAAATCCGCTTTTCATTTGCTTTACATCGTTTGTTTTGGTAGAATTTTCTAGATTTGAAACGACCCTGGAGGTTTTTGTTCTCTCCTTAAGCTTTTTTGTTTAACGAAGAGAAATTAAGAGGCGCTGTAAATGTTTGTTTACTGAACTTTTTGTCCGAGTTACGTTTCAATTACAGAATCGTATCATGCAAAGTTTACGACTGTCAATGTTTCTATACTCAAGGTAAATATGTTAAACTGATGTTTCTCCTGTTACATGAATACAAAGTCAAAACCTGTTAAACTTAAAGATTTATGCGGAGTATTTTTAGTATCTCCGCTTATCTATTTTTCTGACTATTCAAAACTTTTGAAAGCGTGTTTTGCCTCACAACAGACAGGTTAAATGTTGATAGAAAAGAAAGCATTTTCCATGGAAATCTACTAGTTTGTTTTAAAAGAACTTTGATCGTCTCGATAGAATAGATGTTTAATTATTTTTAATTAACACGTACAAGTTTCGAGAGTCTAGCAGTTATGGATTAATTGTATTAAAATACAAATATTCAGTTCTTTAAAGCCCTTAATCCATTACGCCCATTTAGAAATAATTTTATCATCCTATGGCTAAATTTGATTCACTTATTAGTATTCCACCCACCACTGAGATGGATAAAGAAAGAAATTCATTATTCAATCTCGCCATTCATCTAGCTTTATAACGTTTTTTAAAGGAACTACCCGCATTGCATAAGTGTACACAGTAAAAACTTCCGTGCATTTTCTTTAATAAGAACAACTTTATAAGAACAACCGGACTAAAATTGGCTTAAATTTAAGAGCAAGCTCAGGTTGAGGCTCGATAATTAAGAAACTTTTCAGGCAGAAACACGCATGACTGGAACTCGTAATGTTACTTAGCAATACAGTATGTAACACAAAAAGATTCACGTCGTTTTTTATTTGTAATGAAATCATGTCCTAAGTAATACATGGAGCACTGATGTTCCTCGGTTACAACGTAGGAGCTTTGTAGCGTGCGTGCGTAGAAATGAGAACAATTAAAGAAGTCTACAAAAAATTATGAGCAATGAGCCTCGGCAAACGTTACTGGTTCTTAAAAAAATGTGTCAATTGCAGTAATTTGATTGTAAAGTACCCTTTAGGTTTTTGCTCTAAAAACGAACGTTACTAATTTAAACTGAGTTTCACGTTCTTTTGCTGCTAGTGGTTTTCATCGATATATTCGGTTATGTTCAACATATTGTCTTGTTTCACTACTTCTTGCGTCTAAAATTAAAAGCTCTTATCAGCTCTAATCAGATAAGAAATGAGATTATCATTGCCACATTCAGGTGCCCTCAAAAGAAAACATGAAACTGTTTATTCTGCTCAAGAGTGATAATGATATCAGAGTGAACACGCCACGTTTTGACAAAGAAAAGCATCGATTAATTTCCATACGAATAGATTTTGAACACACGAAGCATTTTTTTTTAATTCAAACTAAAGATATCTTGACATGATAAACATGAGGAAAGGTTTGAAGCTTATTTTGTCCGTAACATTTTGCTATTGTAGAATTAAAATGGGCAGTTCTGTGAATTAGTTTAGCCACTTAACATCACAACACCAGAAACATTTTACAGACATATAATTTTGATAAAATACTTATAATTCTCTTAATCGTTTAAAAAATAACACGTCACTTTTAGTTGCACAAAGAACGGTTTTTCTGTTTGTACAAAAACAATAAAAAGAGTTTTTTAAAAAAGCCGTTTCGTTGCGCTCACTCGTTGAAAGATTTTTTAACACTGATAATAAGGAAAAAGAACAAAAAGAAACTCAAGTATGGTTATACAGATACATAGATACCTTTATTAAAGTTGGTTCCAATGATGCCAGTCGACAACATTTTCTTGGTTCACTTTATCAACTAGTATTTACACATTTTAAAAATGAACTTATCTGTACCAGTCTGTATATTTATACAAATACTTTCTTGATATTTTACTAAGGTATTAAGCAATATCAGTCTTCTTTGAAGCTTGCACGACCGGAACTAGTTTGTATAATAAAACGATAACTGTAAAATATTACTTACATCGAGAAACGTTTTGTAGACTATTCAGTCCCCTTTCTTTAATTTTAGTTAACATTTGAAAGTTTGAATACGAAAAATCCTCGTGACAGTACACAGTTTGACTATAAACTAAGTTAATACGGATGAATCTTCTTGATATGCGATGCACGATGGTCTGAGCGACTGAAAGATCTCCCGCATATGGGACAAGGATATGGCTTTTCACCCGTATGTCGGCGGTAATGCCTTTTAAGTTCATCGGAACGCCGAAACCTCCAACCACAGTTTAGCCAGGGACAAAGAAAAGGTTTCTCGCCTGTATGAATTCGTTTGTGGGTTCCAAGATGAGAACTCTTGGTGTAGCGTTTGTTACAGCCGGGAAAGTCACAGCGAAAGATATAACAATCCAAAGGCCTCCCCTGAAGCATCCCATCAACGTAGGTCTCGGAGCACACGAAAGGTTGTTCTTCATTCTCACCACCGCATGTTGGCGTATAAGGGCGTCCCTGATACCAGTCAACTGGGTGATGAAGGGGTCTTGGGGAAGGCCCGGGGAAACAAGGAGTCTGCTGTCGTACTTTAGAATCATATGTCGCCGCAAAGTCGCAATTGTCCGGTTGCATTGCTCCCTTTAAATGCTGGTTGTTGCTCTTGCAGGAAGATGATACAGAAATGGGCGTTGCAGGCGGCGAGTACAAATATGTGTCCATCTCGCTCAGAGTCTGCAACGAAAGATGCACACGATATCAGTTAGAATGTTTCAAGAATAAAAGTTTCTGCATTAACAAAATTAAAAGCAAATTTACCATATTGAGAAACAAGATGTTAAGTTTGAATAAGTGAAGTTGTGATTTAAAAAACATAACGTTTTTGTATGTTATCAATCTTTTGTTATATCTTGTAAATTCTCCCTGAACAAAACATCTTTTTCAGTCACTTTACTGATTCTGGTTAAACAGATCTCTATAACTTTGATATACATTGGTTTTACTGTTGCTGGCTATGTGCAATTCTTTTGGTGTCCCTTTGGTCAAGGTGTCGGGAATGTATGTAAATTAAATATTTTCTCTTTTTTAACAACAATGAGTTGAAGGTGTTTAAGAATATTATGGACACTTTAAAAATAACAGGGGTGCCAATATTTATTCCATTGCACCGACAAATTAATTTTTCCTAAGATACTCTACTGAAGTTGGCTAACCATGAACGAAGGCCCATCAGTTAGTAAAATAAAGAATTATCAATACCAGGTGCTCTAATTGTGACGCCCATTCTATTTATGGAACTTCCTCAATTTCCTTAACAGGTTTTTAAGAGAATATTTTTCACTTCAGTCTTTAGACATCATTGAGGTATTATGATGGCACAAAACGAAGCGCTTTGAGGATAGATAACAGCCCAAAGCATATATGGCTCTCTTACTTTCTATCATGACAAGACCATGTAACAGTTCTAACCTAGTTTTTCTTTAACATTAAAAAATTGTTTAAAGGCTCGAAGAAATTAAACAAATTTCTCAAGATTCTATTTTAAAAACTGTCTAATTTTGTGGTAAATATTATATACTGTTAATACCCGGGTGTTGATGGGAAGCTATTGATAACTGCAAGTTTTAATTTATTGGCTTCGTGATCAATTGTTTATTAACATACAACTAAAGACATTTGTACACAAAAGTATAGCTTTTAAAATAAAGATTTATTGGCACTTCCCACCAACAGTAATGCTTAGTTGAACTGATAACTCACAAGTTCATTGGCAAATAAATTCAAATGACTGCACCGAGGTCATTTAAGTTTGTGTAAAACCCGGCTCAAATTTTAGGGAAAAAATATACTTAGCGCTAATGCGGTGCAAATATTAATGTCCAAAGTTTTTAGTAATTCAAATTTTTCTTATATTGTTTTTGCATGGGTCTGGTTTGGATCTAAATCTAGTCTTTAATGTGCTTACGTGCTGTTAAGAATGAGCCATGTGCTCGTATTGAGGGAATCAGTGACTTCTATCGACCATAAATAAACGATATAAACAACTTGTGTGAAAATTAAAATCATTTGGAATATAAATATCAAAAATTTTTGGGGGACTGCCTTTCCGGTTGTTAGCTTACTTTCTTTTATTTTCAAATTAAAACTGTCAATACCTGTTGAAGATCCTCATCTTGCGGAGACATCATCAGAGAATAGATTCCAGCCGCTGCTGCAAGGGGCCCTGTGTCTTGCATACTGTTCATCACGTTATAAGCAGTTGGCTGATTAAATTCCATAGTGGGAACTTGTTGAAAGCCTCTTCCTTGTCCAAATCCTTGTAAGGTGTCTACATATGCCATGAAACACTTAAAATTAATATAGGCTGCAGCTGAGGGAATTTTTATACTGTTGTTTAAGATGTCACTTAGAGAGGTTATGTTATAAAAATCTCCAAGGCTTCAGCTTTTTCTTCTCATATGATTTCGTTGTTGATTTTAATTTCGACTTTAAAGGCCTAGTTCTTGTTTGACAATCAAATAGCGCTCTTGTCTCTTCGAGCTCCTTAAGTCTGCAGTAGATACGACCGTTGTGTTCCAGTGATTTGGGTATCAAATATTTATATCTTGTTAAAAACATGCACGGCAAGTGATCACGCGCAAACAGAAAGTTGCGACTTCGCCCAAGGGCAATAGTGTCACGATTGCATTTGCACTTATCAAAAGGTCAGAAAAAGACCTATTTACGTGTCGCTTCGCTTCGCTTCAGCAATAAATTTGAGACAAAAACATTCAAAGTTTAGTTGTTGAGTCTGCCAGAGTTCTGATGCTCACTCGCTTTCGCTAGAGTTTTTTTATTGTGGCTCAAACGAAGCGTCGTTATTATAAGACATAAATACATCATTCAGCGAGACGTCATTCTTGACGAGCACCCGAGCCATCTTCAGGAAGAACCGTTTCGTAATAACACTGCGCAGCCGCAGTAGCAAATGATGTCACGAAAGAACTTTCCAGATAGGATCGGAGAGACAACGACTTTCTCAATAGTTCTCGAACATTTCTCGACGTACTATCGACGTGACGAAGTGTACATGACCGTAAACAAATGGAGAAGTCTGGAGTTTTCTTATTTCAGTAACTGACGTGGAATTGAAACAATTTAAATATGCGTAAATGATACAATAAAAACAATCTGATTTAACTTTTGTTACGTTGTAATTTGTATAAAGTCGTAATTCCAATTCTTCACAGAGTTGGTTGTTGTGTACACAACTTGTTCTTCCAGAGCAAGTTTTCAGTTCCGACTCCATCTTTCGACATCTTGAGGACATGTAAGCATGTATCATGATTTGTATCCATTAACATTTTTTCCAATCTCAGCTGTGATTATTTTTTTTCCCGCCGTCCACTCGGAATTAAAAACTTGTCTTAGCATCCGCTGTTACCGGAAAAAAATCCGACTTGTCGTTAAGTATTTTGCGAGGTTTCTTTCAATTTGAGAAATGAGATTGTTCTTGTCCCTATAGTACAATATTCAATTTGGGTTCAGCATGTTTAATTTTATTTAAAGCTATTATAGTGAGATATTTACGCGGGCCATTTAATTTTTTTAAAAATGCCAGCAGTGAAGGCGAGAACAATGTTGAAATAAGACGCTGATTTGATTGCCACCTTTGGCTTGCTTAAACTACAGTTCATCAGTGTTTGGGTGTTGCAGTTTATTTTCAGGGTCAGTGAACACACACCACTTTGTACGTAGGCGAACAATATCAAAGAATGACGGCTTTCGACAGTGCCGTCACTATCATATTCTTGCGTGACAACGTATTTAGTTGAAAGAAAAGAATATTTCGAGGTCGATTTTGTTTTGAGACTTTGTAAACATATAACATTTTATTCGGGCGCCGAAATTTAAAAACTTAGTTTGTATACTGCTTGCGACATTGATTTTTCCCTTCTTTCTGGTCTCAACAATAGATACTTTTGAGTCCCAAGATTAATTGTTAAATATATTACTTGGAAACTAGTTATGTGTTTTGAATTCTTTTCTTTTTCTAATGCATTGCCAATATCACTTGAATTTTCATTTAAACAAACTCCCTTCTGTTAAAAGTAGTGATTTATTGTGGTTATTTATAATACGGCGCTCTTCTAGTCTGCAATTATTGATCAACTGGTATAAAATTACAATTACCGAAAACTAACCACGTGAAAAACGAAAACACTTCAGTTTAAACATTAGTTACTATAAAAGGAGATATTGCCAGAGACAGCATCTGAAAGTTTTGTAGTAAAAAGTAGGTAACAAGACTCTTCTGCTCTGATATTTTTGACAGCGCATTCTGAATATATTTGCCTCACTAACTGGCGGACAACTAACAAAGCCTATTTAAAATTAATCTGTCTGGACTGTGGCATTACCTCTTTTGTAAAAAACGCGCTTGAATTCAGCGCTACTTCTTGATACGTGTGTTAAACATCGGTCGGATGTCACTCTCGCAATTAAAAAAACATTTTTAAAAAGTTGTTGTTTTAAACCATTACTTGTAATTGTATTACAAAATTGCTATACGTCTATGAATTAAATACCTAACCGAAATGGTAAACCGCAATGACTTTACAGCCTCAAAAAGAGAACCTGGGCTATTATAAGCAAAAAATTTGAATATCATGTCTGTTAATCAGCTTTGCCTAGATATACCATAAAAGAATCTTTTACTACACACAGCGATCGTACATAGAGAAGTTAAACAAACCTTTCAGGCCTTTTCCACTGATAACGAAAAGGGCGGTTTTTGCATTCCACGCAACGAATACGGTCGCTGCTATGATGTGGTGTTATCAAAGACAAGCACATTCTCGCTAGTCATTTCTGAATCTGCAATCTCAAGTACTTTCCCGCGTTTGTGTTTAAAAAGAAAACCTAAGACATCTTTAGAATAAAGTTTCTCTTGGCATTCTAATTGCAGTTTACGAAAACAACTTGAAACTGAAAGGGTCAACTTTTCCGGCGGAAGCATGGGATAATACGTAAATTAGCTCGGATAAAAAAAGACATTGTTTTAGAAAACTGTGTGGAGGTGTTAGCAGAAGCCCACACACAACACATTTTCAGCACTAGACGTAATGAAAGCTCTGATATTTGACGAAATTCAATCGCAATTAACTATTGTATGACAAACGGAGCAAAATATCTCCAAACTGAAAGCAGACTTTGAAGCCAGTAGCTTTTGAAAACAGATCTTGCATGGCAAGTCAAAAGGTGTTCTTCCATGGTCACAATCCAACTGGTTTTTCCAATTTTTGGTCCACGTTTCTTTGTAATGGCAAGGTCATGGAGCAGATGCGTGGTAAGTGAAAATTTTCAGTGAATGAAATCACTCATTATTGACGCTAATTCACCTTTGCCGAATCTTTTCTATAGGCACTTGTTGGACACAGTTCTACATAATTGTGTGAGAATTACTGTTCTACCTAAGTATCTTGTTCGTTTATCAAAAAAATGTAGCATATTCGTTTGCTTGAAAGTATATTTTGTTGAACAAATAAGAAACCCAAACTGAGGACAGAAACTTTTGAAACAACACATGCCCACACAAAATTGCTCTACGTTTCATTGTCCGTCGAACCACCCTACTTTAGATTCAATGGTCCAATGTGAATCTTCTGTTATGTTATTAATTTGATAGCAACCATTTTAACACTTAAAATCTCAAGTTGAAAAACGAGAGAATGTCAAACGAGGTACACCTTTAACGTCAGTTCTTGCACAAGGAAAATTTTTGATTAGGATTCAGCAGAAAAGTGATATCACTGCAATGATCTTAAAAAGCGACTTTTTGGATGATTTTCATTATATTTCTTGTTTTAGCGCATAGAAAACAGTAAAGAGCGGATCTAACACAATGAAGTCACGAGGAAACTCGTCCTAATGTATTTGCAAGTGGCGTTCACCCAAAGTCTGATGCCTTCTTATTGAATGCTTGCTATGCTGACCGAAGTGCTCTTTAAAATTTTAAAAACAGTTTTGAAAGTTAGGTTGCAGTTTCAAAACAGGCAAAAAAAAATTAACTGCAAAGTTTCTTTGGTGTTAAAAAAAACTTGGCTCTTTCCGAAGCTGCAGACTTCTGGCCTATTTGAGCTAGAGAGAGAAACTTTTTCATTGTAATACAAATAGCAATTCAGTAGGTTTGAAACTAGTGGATTTCATTCATAGTTGAAAATGATTACATGCAACCTAGTAAAGTGGTGAAGTACCATATAAAATAGTGCTGATTACTGAACCAGCATGAATCCTGAAAAGTATCCTGAAAGATTTCGAGAAAAAAAAGCACAAGCTTCATGTTTACTAATACTATGAATTTAAAGTTGCCCGAGAACTGCGTATTTGTTTGATGGAAGACCAAAATCGTGACAGAACATTTGTGGTATTTATACGGCACTGCGCTAAGAGCAAGACGTATCGGCTCCTAACACTTGGTCTGCCTCAATGTAAGCGTCTCTAAAACATTGAATTTATACATATATGCTCTACTGAGACCTGCTCTCTTTTGAAAAATATTTTATTTTATCAGAATCAACAAGACATAACTATAATCGAACTCCAAAAGGTCAACACAATGTATGCTTTGATCGCCTTCTGAGTAATTTTGAATAGAACTTTCTGCTTTCTTCAATCTTCAGTCTTTAAAGTTTATCATTATAATAGTAGTTGTTAGGTTAAACAGTTTGTTCTTGCAAGCCAGATTTGAAATTTAAGTTTTGGAATAGAACTGCTACATATTACTCAGATATTAGCACTAAAATGAGATCTTAAAAGAGAAACTCTATATTCACACCATCCAGGTATCAATTTGCCTCAAGGCAAGGCATTTATTATAGCAATATATTTTGAGATGAATTTTACAGCTTCTGTAGATAGTTTTCCCTGATGTTACCGAAAGAAAATGAATTGACAAATGTTAACACTGTTTTGAATTGCTATAACCTTTAAAAAGCATTTGTCTTATCTATGTCAACGAGACTCATTTCAGCTGTCGATTATGAGTGTGTGTCGTTCTCAGTAACTTACATTATGGACGCTCAAATTTAGGTTGTACAAAGTGGAATTACAACAAAAGAGATGTGATTAGGATTACTGATAGCGGTAACGCCAATTTCTGTATCTCCTGAATTCCAGTAAAGCGTTCGTTTTGAAATATCAGGCGTTTAAAGTAACTTTAGTTGATCTTGTATTTGGTTTCTATTACATAACACTGAAATAGAATCTCGCTGCCGGCTCTTATAATTGTCCAAATCAAACTTCTCTCCATAGTTCTTGAGCTGCAAATGTTAATAAATTCATCTGGAACAGAAGAATCGCTGATTTCTATTCCGATTTTGAAGCAACTTTACGCATTTATGAATGTTAAGTGTAGCGATGTTCTTGAAGATGAAATTCTAAAGGTCATCTCTCTAATCATGCAGAACACAAACGAGTGCAGAACGTATTTAACTTGAATAGATCGTGTCTTTTTCTTTAGTGGTTTCCTACGCAAAACTCAAAAGGTCGAAGGGTGTTGTCCACGTGGAACAGAGCCTACGGAAGTAAAGCATAGAAAACAGCAAACAACGATAATGCCAACAAGCTAATGTCGCGGAACCCACGTCAAAGTCTTAAGTTATTGAGAGGTTCTCAAACTAGAATTAGAAAACAAGAGATGTTTGCTCTCCTTTGTTAGCAGTCTCGGCCATTTTTGTGCTTTTACTAAGATCAAATCGAGTCGTTTAAAACAAAATTAAAGATAAAGTGCTTTTTCTACTTAATGCTAGCTCAGATATTGTAATTGGTTTTGTTTCTTCCCCTGATAATACACTACAAAGCTTGGCTACATGGTGACTGTCAGCTCGGGAAAAGCAGCAACACGCTCGCGTGATAAACTTTCACATTTTGGCCCTATTTGGTTGTCAAAGGAAGGGTCCTAAAGAACTGGAACTAAAATAAATTCCTCAGACTTCGTCATAACCGGATTTTAAGAATGTTATGATCCGTAATAGTTTTCGAATAACCGGACATATATCTCGAGATAATAAACCGTATCTAGATTATGAGCGTTCCGCCATACAAACACTAACACTAACACTTAGACACTCCCGCGCAGTTTACTGGCCTTCATTTCCGCACCTGTTAAAAATACTGCTTTTCTTCGTGGAGGAGTCACGTTCCAAACAGCCCTCTTGCTTTGAATCGGCGCTTCTTTCATAAAACAGGCTCAATAGAACAGAACGCCCACGACTGCGTCTAGCCCGACGCCGCAGAACAAGAGAAAAGACACACGTGGTTTGATGTTCACTAACTGAACTAGAACATCTCACCAAATTTGTCCATGAGAGAGAACACATCAATATTTTTTAATCATGCTTTAGACTATAGTGTATATAAATTTTATATCAAAGAAAGGATAAGCTGTAAAGTTTCCTGCTATAGCACCATTTTGGAATGCCTTTTCTATCTAATATTTTAAAAGGGTCAAGAGGGCCATAGATACAAGTGATCTAGAAAAAAATATAAAAAATACATGTTTTAATTTTGCTTTTAAACTTTTTGTTGTAATTGTTTGTAAGAATTTCTGCCAAGTGCTGACACTCCTAACCTTATACAAAATGGTTTGGATTAAACTTGGTTTGTGTGACAACACGACAGTTGCTTGAAGCGACTTAGAAAACTCACACTCGATGTGTATTTTTTAATTTCTCAATTAACGTTATTCTAGTTTTCAAAATATTTTAATGACAGAGAAGCTGCCAAACAGCAGTCCTTGAATCGATCTACTTTTCAGTCGAATGAGCAATAAAGAACGCACAACTGTTTCATCTCTTGATTTTTGGGAAAATAAAAAGCAACTGTATATAAATCTTAATTTAGAATAAAAAAAAACAAGCAATCAAGCAAACAAAGAAAAAAACCCTTTGTCTGTTATGCTGTAAAAACCATCCTGTTTTAATTTATTTTGCAAATTGATGATAAAACAAAGATTTTGCGAAGCTTACCAGCTATCTTAACTTGTAATTTATACCCTTAGAATAAATTGTAATTCTTAAGGTGAAATAAATTTATCTTGTTGATGGCATTTTGTTGTTGTTTTATCTGTTTCTCAAAGTACATAACTCTTAGATGAATCATTCATGTAACTTTACACCTGTGTCTCAATTAAACTAGCTTACTACTATTACTACCATTAATGCTTCTACTTCTACCACTATTATTACAACTATTACTACCACTATTCAACTGCTACTACTACTACTACTACTACTACTACTACTACCACTACTACTATTACTACTACACTACTACTACTACTACTACTACTACTCACTACTACTACTACTCACTACTCACTACTACTACTACTACTACTCACTACTCACTACTACTACTACTACTACTACTACTACTACTACTCACTACTACTACTACTCACTACTACTACTACTATTACGATT
>JAOEJH020084074.1:0-10007 GCA_025448215.2 Palythoa grandis
CTAATCCCCAACTGACAGGGAGGCTGGCCAGAAGGCTATTTACACCAACGTGACCGGTGGGCAGAGGACTCGAACTCGGAACCTCCGGGTTACTAATTAGCCTAATCCCCAACTGACAAGTAGGCTGGCCAGAAGGCTGCGCTCACTCGTGAGATGTTAATTTGAACACTCGAAAATAAATTCCATATCTCCGCACGTCTATGTATTATTCTCTATTTAATTTGTTAGTAAATTGGTTAATTATAAATACGTTTTGCATATGGCAGACCAAAAAACACTGAAAAAAGGAGGGCCACCATGAAAAGTACCTGTGGGTGATTGAGGTCTCCTCGTTAGATAAAGTTTTCATATACATTCATTCATTCATTCATTCATTCATTCATTCATTTATTCAAAATATCCTCTTGTGTGTTAATTTATTAAATTTGACAACAATCAGGTCAATCTTTGGCAAAAGCTTAGGAGAACGATGGACGTGCGACCTTGGAAGAACAAAGCCTTCCTTATGTATTTGACAGCACTGAGCTTCATTTTGTTTGGATACTTTGTGCCCTACGTACATTTAGTAAGTACTTAATTATTATAATAACAATGACGATAACGATGACGATGACGATGCTGATGCCGATGACGGTGACGATGACAATAATGATAACACACTACTTTGTCACATCATATATACCATACGTACAAATACATTCCATCTGACCATGGTCCGTACTGTAATGGCTGCACGAACGACGTCAATTTTAAGTGTGGTACTAAAACAAAACGGACAACCCTTCCTTAAGATGTACCTACCTTACAATACCACACGGTATTATACCTTAATTTACCACGCTACATTTGGTTGTTATTTAATGATATGCTTCCTATACTGTGCCGCGCCATGACATGTGGTGTTGTGCCACGCCTTGCCAAACGCTACTCCATGCCATGCCATACTAAGCTTTGCATTTCTGTACTACGGCATGTTATGCTGCGCTATGCTAAGCTGTGTTAAGATGTTCTGTGCTGTGCTGACCTACGCTATGCTGCACTACCCATTTGTGTGCTTTAATATCCCAATTTAGTAAAATCCAACTAGTGGGCTATTGTCAATGCTGCGATATGATTGGCTGAGCTACTAGCAGGCTATATGTTATAATATAGCCTATTAATAGAGTATGTTCACGGTGGCCATGTTGGAGGAGTGAAACAATAAAGATATTTGTATAAAAATGAAATTTATTTGCGAAAGAAAAATCATTCTGTTGTCTCGCTTCACCAATATGGCGCTGTGAACAACTCTATAGCAAAAAACGCTGGCTTTGAAAGTCAAAACAATGGCGGCTGATTCGTATTTTCACGGCAAAATGAATAAATATTATTTTCAACTTGACCAACTAGTTCGATTTTACTATAACAATTATTCCTCTCGCCCTCATGGTTTCCGAGTCAATAGCCCATTCGGCCTTCGACCTCACGGGCTATCGATTCGTAGCCCATTCGGGCTCGAGGAATAATTGTTAAATATTGTTCTTTCGTTTTTTTTTTTCAGGTGCGACTCGCAGAAACTCGTGGGGTGCCCACATACCAAGGTTCCCTGTTGGTCGGTTATCTTTCAATATCTCAGATATTTGGCAAGCTGTTATTTGGGCGCCTCGCTGATCATCGCTGGTTCAACAAAGTCTATCTTATCTCCTTTTCTGGGTTCATGTTGTCGCTCACCACGGCGTGTGCTACTTTGGCGCAAGACTATGGAGGCTTGCTGGCGTTCGCGTTAGCTTTCGGTTTCTTTGATGGTGGTCTGGTTGTGGTAGTTCCCATGGTTACGATGCTTATTGTCGGCAGAGAACAAATGGCCAATGCCTACGGGGGAATGTATGCCATTATATCTTTACCCTTAACTCTAGGGCCCCCTTTGTCAGGTATGTTCTGAAATTTATTGGTTTTTCTCAAGCTCAGTAATAGTTCACAAGAAGTAAACATAGGGACTCAGTAACTGACGTTGGTTTAGATATCTGATATTAACTAGCATAAAATTTTAAAATATTTAATTTGCTCTGAATATATGAAAGAATTATAAATAGTTTGAGAAGCAACAGGTCTATCTCCGAGATTTTTGGCGGAGAAGGGAAGGAAGGGGGGGTAGTGATACAAACCGACACCATAGTGGACCTTACCTTCTACCATTTCAGGGGGGGCATTGAATACCAAGATTGACATCACATAGAATGTTTTAACAATCATAAACACAATAGAGAGAAATATGTGTGACAACAGATAGTGACTTTCTTTCTACCTGGTGAGTTCAGAGATTAAACTACTTTTTGAAATATATTTTCTTATTAAATTTTTAATTAAGCACACTGCTTCAGAACTTTTTGGGCCGTATGGCTTTCGGGGACGGGGGGGGGAAGGGTGAGTACACATATACGTGCACCTTCCCCCCCCCTTCTTTTTTTGCCTGTAGACCGGGAATGTCAACAACTTGAAACACTTTCATAAGGTATCCAAACACCACTTCGCAGTGATTACGTATCCCGATGAGACATTCTTTCACGTTGTTGATACGTTACTTGAAATATAATTTCATAAAATGTTTGCTCTTTCTATCATTGGATTTGGAACCCTACCTAAGCTTGAATTAAAAATATTTTTGTTCTCTAAGCTTGAACAAAGAGTAATTAAATCGAAGAAGCAAAAAAGAGCTCAAGAAAATCCAACGGTCCTATAAGTAGTCCCTTGGCTACGGTTTGTTTTAAAGTGTCGTTACGCAAAGCGTGAAATACGTTGCGTAGCGACACGTTAGAAAATCCACAGGAGGGAAACGTAAGTAAGAATTAAACTTAAAAACGCCAAACTGTTTTTACTCTTTAAAAAAGAAGATAAAACTTAATTAAGTCGGAAAGGTAATACTCGCATTGAAAGAAGTATAAAAGAGCTTAAAAGAATCTAATCGACACAACATTAAAGTGAAAAACAGACCCGTTTTAATGCCGCAGTTGGCGCTAAGTAAAATGATCAAAGATTTAATTTGCTAAGTTTTATTTTTCATACTAATACATTTTTTAAATATTTTATAGCTGTGCTTTACGATTACACGGGTTCCTACGCTGTGGCTTTTTACACATCTAGTTCGCTCATAGCAGTGGGTGTTTCCCTGATGTACGTTGTGGAGCGTCTGAGGCCACCATTGGTACTTCGTACTCAAGTGTTGAAAGCTAGAGGAGAAGCAGTCCATTCTTTCCTGAATGACAGTGCAACGAACATTCAAGAGGCAAGCGCTGCCAGTGCAGATGGAATGCGTTTTGCTGACATCACGAGCCTAGCACGTGAACGCGTAACAATTGAGAGTGCGCAAGATGATGCTGAAAGCATGTCGCTAAGCCTAATCTTCCCTACGAATCGAATCTTTTGCGATCCACTAAGTCATACAAGCTACAGCTTGTCAACGCGATGTTCTGACACAACAATCTCTCTAATTGTCCCCGATATCAATGTAATCCTTTCATCGGACAGCGAAAGCATAACCAGTAATATGCGGAGCTCAATCGATATGGACTCCCTGCCGCCAAGTATGGGTGAGACGTCTCAAACGCTTAGGGCCGACTACAACGACGAACTATTACGCGTTGCATTGGAGAATCTTGCCAGAAAAGAAAAGGAAACGGTACAACTAAATTCTACAGATGAGGAACATCCTGTCATTTCAGACAGTACCCCTCTTCCAAAACAACAAAATGAGGCATTGGCTTTTTCTGAACAAGAAAGTACAGCTACCTTAATTCGTGACAATTTGAGAGACAGAGATAACAGAGAAATCAAAATCGAAAAGCATCCACAAATATTTACAGCAGAAATGCAGAAAAATATCGGCAGCGAAAGCCCAGCACCAGTTAGTACAGGACCTATGGACCAACAAATTGATGGCGACATTGAGCTAGAAACAGTTCGTCTTCCACCTCCTCCTAAAACACCACAAAGAAATACGACTCCTCTTGTAGATTTGGGAAATCCTGACATCACTGTTAACGTGGAATATACAGATCATAGCCGCCTTACATCGACATGTCAAAGTATTCCAGAGTCTCTTCTTAGCATACAGGAATCGCTACGAAGCCGACAAGATGCATCAGTAAATGACAGTATGTTCTTTGATCGCTGTATGTTTTCAGACTCTGCACAAGTATCTGCTTTGAGCGAAAGGTTAGAAGCTGTAGCAGCTCACAGGCGAAGCCTAGAAGAAGCCGAATTAGCTGCACTGTTGGCAAATGTAGAAGGAACAACCATTAACTCTAACAGTGAGATATTTTCCGAAGCTGACGAGGAAATTCTGCAGGTAAAAATTCCTCCGCCTCCTTCTAGTAGCAAAAGAAGAAGCTGCACGTCCTCTGTATCATATGATTCTCCTATTCCATCTCTCGTTGATCAAAACCAACTTAGTTCTACAAATCTTTCACGAAATGAAAGTGAAGTTGAACTGATCTTTGGACATGACGATAGGATCGGAACTGTTGGTCCAAGAAAAGAGGAAGAAAAAGCGGAAGAGGTAGATCTTCTAAACTTTATTACAAATGCACAAGGGAACAAAGAAGAGTACCTTTCCTTATCCAATAGGCAAGAACACCCGGCCACACCATCGGCTATAGAGAATTTGAAACAAAACGAGACTGAAATGGATTGTGAAGGCTCACCACCACTATCATCTATCGCTGAACCGTACAAAACTTGGCAACAGCTTAAAAAGATTAACAATTCTGAGGCTTCGGAGGGAATGCCCCTGCATTTACCATTAGATTCTGGCAACAACAAAAACATAGTTTCAGAAAACAAAGATTTTTCTGTTTTAATACATCAGGAAAAGACTCCGTTGTTCGATGTATATGTAATTCCAGAGACACCGAATACGAAGATTGTTGATATTAAGAACAAATCTTCCGAAGTCCAGGAGTGTTCAGGTGTTATGTCAACAGCCGACGTTCACAAGAATACTCTACCAGAAGCTGTCTCCGAAACTGCCTCAATCTCTTTCCTTTCTGAAGACGGTAAGAAAATAATAGATTCCACACCAACGAAAGAAATTTGGCAGAGCAATTTTGTTCCAAGCACAGCTGGTCAAGAGTTACCATTGATTCAAAATGATGATTACATGGTTCCAACTGTGCCACTGGAAAACAGCCCCGAGGTAAATCAGAAATTGTCAAGTAGCAAAGTTCCTGAGGAAACGCAGGGGACAGCTGATCAGGATTCAATTGTTATTATAGAAGTCGTTGAGAAACCCTTAATTGAAAACGTAGCCGCTGACAAGGAAAGATCGCCAGCCTGGGATTTACTGAATAAAGAGCTCCTTTCAAACCAAACCTTCTTTGCTGTTCAAAGCACAGAGCCTAAAAATGAAAACGAAATATGTCAAAAAGTCGAAAACAACTTCTCAACGGTCCCGAGTGGTGCCAACGAGCCTGAACTTCTCGGGTCTGACAAGGAACCTTTTCTCGCTGATGGAAGTACACAAAAAGTTGAGAATACATCAAATAGACAAGATGACCAAATTGTACACCTTAAATCTACGCTTGAACCATTGGAAAACGATCAGGGTAAGAAATTGGAATCTGATACAAGAAACCAGACAGCACTTACATCCCCATTTAAACCAGAAATGCAAACATTATTTATAATAGCCAATGTCTGCGAACCACCGTCTGCTCCTGTTTCCAACACCGAAATGACGTCTGATGCAGCAGGCCCCCCAGCTACTGCTAGTGCAACTTTAGAAACATCAGAAATGTCGGAGCCAGTGTGCCGTACTTCGCAAGAAATACCAGCGGAAGTTGAAACGTGTAGTTCCAAGCGGCAGCCTATTAATTCTGAAACGACAATTGGTGATAAGAATGCTTCATTGGCTGCATATAAAGAGGACAAAACAAATATTACTCCAACACTAAAACAATTAAAACTAAATCCCAAAATTCTGATTTTTAACGAATCCGAAGATGATAGTTCAGCCGATGAAGATATAAACCAAGAGAAGCGAGAGCTTGCTGGAATCGAGCCGCTGATTGCAGGATCCGAAATTCTTCCTAAAGAGTATTTCAGGGATCTGGAACGGACACGAACAAGAAGTGCAAGGCCTTTATCTGGTTCGTCTTCTGGCAGCCAATCAGGTTACTCAACGGACACAAGCTTCTCCGAAAGCGATAGCGAAAGCATAAGCATATATTATTGTAAGATACCAGAATTATCAGAACCAGAAGATGAATCTAAGTAAATTTCATTACAATGTAAAGAGACAATTATTTGCGAACGGTACACTGCAAAATATTTTTCCCTCGCTTATTTTTAGCACCGAAGGGCATGATTATTCTTGGATTGTTACGTCAATCTGTTTTCAAGAAATCATCTATCAGCATATAATTGGCTCATGATAATTCAGAAGTATTAATAACTTCTTAGGTCGATTTTACGTTTTATTTAAGTCTCTGGAAATTTAGTTATTCTGTAAAACACATTTCCAGTATACACAAAAACCTTAAAATGAAATATGGATAAAAAAAATTAAAAATTGTGCAGCCCGTTGACAGTCTAGTGCTCGTGTGTGACGCTCTGATCACAGTAGGTGGCATCTAAATATAGATTAGCTAGCTAAATCCTTTACGAGCCTAAGTGGCCCATTGAGCCGGTGCTTTAGCTTATCTCTTCCGCTTAATCTGTAGTGTTAAGCGGATGAGAGTCATTGATTCCCCCTGGAGGGGACACTAATCCGTCGCAGGTTAGCCCCCAGCAGAAGCTGGAACTCATTTTACCGACCTCGGAAGGATGGAAAGCTGAGTCAACTTTGGCGGAAAGAAGGTCACACAAATATTCAACACTCAGCCAGAGCCGGGGATTGAACCCGGAACCTTGTGATTGGAAAGCAAAGATCTTACCACTGCGCTAACCACGCCGCCGTATATAGATTAGGTCTTTCTGTAAGGCGGGACATTCGCTTTAATCATATGTTTGGGATTCACTCTAATCGTCTGCTCAATGCATGCTCTGCAGTCTAACACCACAACAACTATGTGCATTTAACATTGTTTATTGACTTTAACCCAATAACATTCTTTTATCCCTTGTTTGTCTATATAGAAATAAATAAAAACAACTTTAAAAGCAAGAAAATGGTACATTTGCCATAAAAACCGTTGTAAAACCAACCGAGCCCAAACGAAATATGTGAGCTACTGGTATTGTTTCCTATTTATGATCCATAATCCCATTTATAAGAGTTTTGAACATTTTGCCTCTCAAAATCAATAGTTTGATTTGTCAATTTGTTTTCTTATCACAAACAAGCAGCGTCTTCCTCTTGCCGGTGATGTACAGAGAGTATATTGATTGACAAACTAGTTTGAGCCAAACAAAATTCAGTTTTACAGGTGATCGACTCTTTAAGCTTCACTTCTGTTGTTAAGAACTAGAGCTTAACATATTTAACAGCAGTTTAGTGACTTTTTAACACGTTCATTACAAATATCTAACTTTCAGTTTGAAGGGAATTCTTCTCAACAGCCTCTTTGATTTAACCTGTTAAAAGATTACTAGGCAGAGAACTCAATTACAAGGACGTCCATTTGAGCTGGGTAAAGCCCCAATACATTTTAAGAAGTTAAAATGAGAAACATTTCACCTAAAATAGATTGTAAGACGTCACGTCTTTTCATTAACTGAATAAAAAAAACCTTTGTCTTAGACAAAAAATTATTTCACCTATCACTGTGTCGGGTCAAGGTCAACGGGGGAAGATGAACGCCTGCTAGTCAATAATGTAAGTTATAGGAAACTCTCGCCTAATAAAAGTAGCCGTAAAATTCTGTTGACAAGGATCAGAAATCAACCATAGAACACTCACTGGTGTGGTTCTGAGTTTTGCTTTTTCACTTTGTTAGTTTTCCAAAGAATAGTGACAATCAAACTTCTTGCGTGACTGACTGTCGGTTTCATGCAACTAATCGGTTTTACAGCGCATACTGAGTACACCGCTCTGTTTTGACTTTATGACAAAATGGGTTTTTTTTCATCATAGAGACTCTTCAACGTTACGTTTTAGCTGCTGGATAGTTTGTAAAGCGCATTTCATTTCTTTGAGGCAAAATCGCTTTTTTCGCGTTTGGGAGAATTCACTGCCATGGGGAGTTCGCTTCCACATGGAGGAATGATGCTGCCTTCATTGACGACACCAAAGTTTGGCTATGGGTGTGTTCATACTACAGTTTCGTCCGAACTGTTGAGGTATAATTCAGTCTGTGGCAAGGTGTAAGGGTACCCGTGCCAGGTAAACACGGGAGGATCACGTAACTCTTGGGTTAACACGTTCTTAGTGGAGCCCCCTTCAAAACTTGCTTCTTTCTCTAAAACATTTTCCATCATCTGACTGTACAGGTCCATTGTGCTCATACCATTCCGGAGTGGTTCTGAAAATAAGTAAAGGGATCCCTGTGCGACAGAACTGGGAATGTTTTGAAGATGATTATCGAGGCATTCCTTCACATTGTCAGATAATTGTCTGATTAGATTTTCGTGAGATTTACAGGGAGACTCACTTCCCCATCCTTTTGTTTTCTCACGATTGGCGCCAATTTCTTCGCCTAGGCCGCTATCATAAGCAACTGATCCTGAACTCAAAGAAGTGAGACTATCCTGCAAAGATTTGTCGATTGAGGATTTGCCTGAGGAAGATTCTAAACTCGTGGACCTCATTTCTCTGAGCAGCACATCATCTCGTGTGTCTTGGACAAGAGAATTCCTATAGTCATGGAAGCTACTTGTGCTTATCGAAACCAGCTTCCGTTTGCATGTCAGGCTAACATCTTCCTCGCTCAGAACCTGCATTGGTACTAACTCAATTTTACTACTAACACTGGCCTTTTCTTCGGGCAGTTCAGTCCAGTTCTGCTGTGAAACCTGGAAATGGATGCTACTAGGAGAAATGTGATCACGATTTTCAGATGCACTTGTAGGTAAAATGCGTTTACTATCTGGGAGTGGAACTTCACAGCTATCCTCTAAATCTGTTTCTTTGTCGCATTGTTGTGGTAGTTTGTCAGTAAACATATTTAGGAATATAAAACTACTCGGTCGAGACATTTTCCCAACGTTACGTTCAATCAACAAAAGGCGCTTTTCTTCCAAGCTGACAGCATTTTCTAAGTCAGGTAGATTGCTACTCATCTCACGGCAAAACCCGTCCCCTTTGCTATTGCTGTCAGGTTCTGACTGCTTCGAGGTAAGCTGAATGTCAATCAAGGATTTCATGTAGTCTTCTTTCGGCTCTTCAGAAGAGGATGGAATGAGCCAAGGAACAAGAAAGATCAGAGACACCCCCAAAGTACTCAGGGCACCCGCTAAGTAGAAGGCTACATTGTAAGTCCCACTTTTGTCGTACAGCAAACCTAAGAAGCAAAAATTATTCAAAAGAGTTTAAACTACAGTAAAATGACAAGGACACAGTAGATTGAGGGATAGCGGCGTTTATAAGCTTTTATGTACGTGCTGGTGTTTGTTTTTGAAATAAAAAAGCATCTTATACATAACGAGAGAAAAGGAATCCGTTGGTCTCGAGAAAAGGAGAGTAGTCGTTTATCCTACTAATCTGTGTCTGTTTACTATTCAAATATTTTTATTTGGGCAGAGAAAAAGGCTACTTTCCCGGTTTCCAGGCGCCAGCTGTTCAAATGCCCATTAGTGTTAACCTAGTGTTAAAATTCTAACTCATCTTCCTGTTTGCAACTTATGGAGGAGGATTTTGGACAAAATATGAATTAAGTTGACGCATTCGATCGTACTTTCTTGACATTCTATCGTACCTTTATAACATTCAATCGTATCTACATGCCATTCGATAGTGCCTTCATGACATTCGATCGTACCTGCATGGCATTCGATCGTACCCACGTGGCATTGGATCGCACGCACATGGCATTGGATCGGGTCAGCGGAATCACGTATTACCCGTCAGTCACAGCCGGCTCATTATTTCGGCGCGA
>JAOEJH020084258.1:0-10006 GCA_025448215.2 Palythoa grandis
ATTGTCCAGAATTGAATAGACAAGTTCAATCATTTGAACTTGCCCTGTTTCCCAAGGGCATCGGAATAACATAAACCTTGCCAAAAAAAGCGACTCTTAGACAGTTTTACCCTGAAGATGAACAATATTGTTCGAAAACGTTTGGAAACTCTTTTATAGATTTTATTAACATTTACCTTGATTTTAACTAAATAAATGTTACTTTTCAACATTTGTGTTTTGAACCTGATGGTGGTGTGCTCTACACCAAAACTTTGTTCAATAAACTTAATCGTGTTAACTTTTCTGATGAAATCTATGTCTAATTTTAGTAAAATCCAACTAGTGGGCTATTATCAATGCTGTGTTCTGATTGGCTGAGCTACTAGTTTGCTATAAGTAATAGCCTACTAGTAGTGAAAAATGCTGGCTTTGAAAGTCAAAACAATGACAGCTGATTCATATTTTCACGGCAAAATGAATAAAAATTATTTTCAAACTGCCAAACTAGTTGGATTTTACTAATTAAAACAATTATTCCTTGAGCCCTCATGGTCTCCGAGTCAATAGCCCATTCGGCCTCATGGGTTATTGAATCATAGCCCATTCGGGCTCAAGGAATAATTGTTAAATGGTTACTTGTTAAAATGATATTAGTTTAATTAATTTCAAGTAATAAATTTAAAGTTTTTTGATGTTATCTTCCTTGTTGAGTTAACACCCTTATGTCTCTGTGCTAAAAACAATCACATTTTATCGTCTTTTTCTGTAGGTATTAGAAATCACTGTCAAGTCAGTTCCAGTAGATAGCTGCTCTTCCCTCGTTATAGGACAGACAATTGTTGTTTCAAGTCAGCTCCAGGGCAGCATTGGCACTTTTGTTGCACCGCTAACAAGGAATATGATTCCAATTGGTCATCTTCTTGGTAAGATAACTACTAGGCTTTTTAAACAGTACTCAGACTGTTGTCCACCAAATATTCTCAGAAACTTCAGAGGAGTGTAGTCTTCAGAGCACAATGTCACATAGATAACAAAATTTATGTACGGTGATCATGAGTTTGCAGGCATGCACGACAACTTCCAATTTCACTTTCTACATATTAATTTGGAGGAAAAAATGGGATGATTCACAGTCAAGCATTATAATCGATCATAAAGCAATGGCGAAGTGATGTATAAAGGCCATTGGGTTTTATAGTTTAATCTAGTACCATATTTTATGGAAATTATCCCTTGTTACCAGCAACTACCACAAAGTATCACACAGTAAAGTGTCAGCCAAACCATTGTGGGATGTGGCTGAGATTAAAACCACAAGTTCAGCAGATGCATGTTGATGGTAACTTGCAGCCACGGCATTAGCCCTTGCATCTTCCCTTAAACAAAAGTGAGCCTCGGTCGTGGACTGCTGTTTTAGCCTTATTGGGCCTCATCAGCATACATATGGCACAGCTAACAAACAGGCTCAATTTCCCTAGAAAAATATAAAGTAAAGTTTGAAACATAATTTAAATGATAAAATGTTACTAGCTAATATTATGAACTAATGCATCTTTTGTTTTGTTAAACAGTGGATTACCTTGTGGTGAAACCATTTGAACATCCGTCGGTACTAGACATGGAACATTCACCAGCTGCATATTGGAATGCCAAGAACGCACCCATTTTTATTGGCCATAGAGGTCTTGGTTGCTCATTTCGTTGTGAAAGGTGTGAGGAAATTTCATTTCAGAGTACATACTGTGTGACACACCAGACACACAATAGCTACCTGCTTCGTTTAGCCCTAATGGTATTTCCAGGTAGCCAGCACCTAATCTCTCAATTCTGTCAATGCTGTAATTATGTGATAAAGTTCTTGTTTCCCGTTGTTAGATGATAAATCTTTTATAATGTCACTAAATGCATCCAGTAATAGGATTTTGCAATGCGAGAAGATGAAATTTTTATCTTGAAGTTCCCATGCAGTGCCCTGTCTAAATACTTAATTAACAAGGAAAATCTTTCAAGACATTCGTTAGTTAATCATTTGTAGAGGTACAAATAACAAAGCTTGAGTTAAAGATCAATTTTTGTGGCTACTGCCTGGTAACCAGGCAGGAAGCATAATGTCACCGGTCATGTAAGTGTGTGAGTAAGTAAGTAATGTAACTCTAATTTTCAGTTTTTCTTCAGCTTTAGCTTCAGCAACAGATATTAGTCAAAAGTAAATCGGTTTTCTCTCAAGTGAGCCATGAAGAGATTTCACTTTTGTTTCGCATTTGAACAGCGGTAAATTAGTGCAAAGCGACTCTTGGCAATATATTTTCACCAATTATCGAATTTATATTGACTGAAACAACATGTTCTTTCCATGTGCTCAGTGCTTTGATTGTCGAGTAAAACTTCTATCTTCTTATTTGCAAGTAGGGACAGGTAAATTTTAGTGTAGCTTTTTTTGCTTCGTGCTTCTTAAAAATGGTCAGATGATATATTTTGTTAATTTGTTCAGGATTTAGGCCGATATTAACGACAAAATTTTTAGCAAGTTCTGCATGAAATGACAAGACAGCAGTGAAATCGCTCGCTTATTTTCTGCAGTTAGCTCCATTTGCCAACGGAAAACCTCTAACGGAATAATTGATCCAAATCAAAAGACCGTTAAGTTTCTTCACAAAATGTTGAACCTCCTCAGAGAATAATTGCGTGTCTTTGATATAATTTAGTCACATTGTAGAAAACTGAAAGGGTTGGAAAATATTTGAGACTTTTCCAAACATAATCAGTGATGGCTAATTACGGTGCCTTTAATTGACCATGAATGCTTTACTAAATCAGTTTCAAACTAATTATAAAATTATCGTTGATAATATTGTTTTCCATCAGCATTTCAATTTCATTTTTGTGATCGAGCATTTTGAGTTTCTTGACAGTTGTTATTTGAATTTGTTTACATTAAATTCTTGTACTTTTGTCTACTCAAATTCTAACTTTAACTTCCCAAAGTCTTTGCATTTTCGTTTCTTAAATCGGCGATAAAAAGAAGAAAGCCCTGTGCAGGTTTTTCAGCAAGTAATAAAGCAGCTCGATTGTTTCACATAATTCGCCAAAAAAAAAATTTAACGGAAGCTGGTTGATTACGTAATACCGCGGGAGACATTTGACATGACGCAGTTAAATTTGGCATAGCAGTTGCTAAATTTGTTGAGTGAAGTTAGAAAATACAATTCTTTTCTAAGACAAAGTGTGAATACTACTAAACTTTTTTACACTAAAGTTCAACGCTAAAAATGTCTTAAAATCCATTAAGAAAGTTTTAAAAAACGGCAACGTTTCGGCGCGAACACAACGCAATTCTCAAGTCAAATGCTAAAATAACTGAGTTGGAACTATATAAGATAAAGTGCTATGTTAAAATAAAATACAGTGATTATTTTACCCAATAAAATGGAATGTCAAGTGAAAACTTTCACGTGTTCCTGATGCATGGCATTTCATAGACTAGACAATCGAATTTTGATTTGCAATTTTTAAGAACTTTAAAAAGGTGATCAAAGTCTGCTAGCTTGTCAAGGCCGTGAGTTCTCATATGTTGCCCAATTACTGAATTTCGGTGTTCACTAATACATTGATAAAGGTGGCGTGATATGTAACCGACATAATTTGTATCACACAAATCACATTTAAATGAATAAGCAATGCAGTGATTGTTGACTAACGAAGGTTTAGCTTCTTTTACTGTAAGAACTTGGCCTATTTTCTCACTTGTAAATATTGGTGTTACAGGGACACCAATTTTTGAGCTCAGGTCGAGTAGCTGTTGTTTTACTTTATCCGCAGATTACTGGTCTTTGAAAGGGACTGGGATTCTTATTGCTTCAGATGTTTCTTTTCCACCAGTTTCAACCGCGCTGGAGTTTCCGTTTGAAATGAACTGATATATTGTAGTGTTCACTAACTTGCTTGGGCACTGAAGCTTCGAGAAAATTGTACGGAGTTTGTTACATTCGTTATTAAAGGCATCTGGAGAGGAGCATAAACGTTGCGCTGTGTGAGCCTCGTTTGTAGCTCTTGTCAACATGACTGTGCCAATGGAGCAGTAATTCGCTATCTGAGGATTTCCTATAAACTGTTGTTTGAAGCTTTAAATACCCAAAGGGATTCAATACGCGCGAAAGTTTTTATTTGACACTCCATTTTATTGTGTAAAATAATCACTGTATTTTATCTTAACATAGCACTTTTATACTATATAGTTCCAGTTCAGTTATTTTAGCATTTGACTTGAGAATGGCGTTGTGTTTGCGCCGAAACGTCGTCGTTTTTTAAAACTTTTTAGAGCTTTCTTAATGGATTTTAAGACATTTTTAGCGTTGAACTTTAGTGGAAAAAATATTTCCCAAATACCTTTTAGTGTAACTTTTTTTTTCTATAATAAATGGAAATGTAAGTATGCCTTGCAGTTTCTATATTTGTTGAAGAGTAAACTCATTAAAGATTAAAGATGGGTTCTTTAACGAAATTTCAACTGCGGTAGATTTGTTGCATACAAGACTATTTTGGCGATATATTTCACTGATTCTTTTGAAAATGTATTTTACTCTAGCAAAAACAACAGTGAATTGAATACTCCGTATCAAGCAGTAGCCACATGCACTCTTCGAGGGTCTACTTTTCAATTAGTAGATATATTGATAATTATATATTGCTTCGGCTGTAACACTTTCCAGGAAATGATGTTTTGTTTACAGACCAGCTTACCTGACCGAGAACACTATTGGGTCATTTGTGAGAGCACACGAAGTGGTACGTTGATCTCCCTTGTTTCCTTGTGGCCGATAGTTTTGCCCCACGTCTTTCTTTTCCCTTTCTCCTTGGCGGGGGAAAAAGCTTAGTTGATGATGGAAATTTAAGAATAGCTAATGAGATAGTTAATCAACCCCTGTTTGGTTTAGTTTTTAACTCCGAAATATACGGGGTCTGTTTAGTCTCTGAGTACCTGAAGCAATTTAATGAAATCTTGCAAACTTTTTGTTGCCAACTTCATTAACTGAGAAATTATGTACTAATGTAGTGCAAATTTGGACCTAGAAACGGAATTAATTTGAACGTTCATACGTCATTTAGCTTAACGTTAAATCAACCGTTTCATGAAGCACGAAGCTTCTGCAATAATTTTTTGACTAAAGTTGGCTTAAATCTTCATTATCTTCCAGTTATGTTCTCATTTAGTCTTTCCCACCCTTTGCAAAGTAAACTTATCTCTTCTACCTCATATCTTAGAACTCTATTATGTTATTGTTAAAACTAGAATTTTTAAGCCATAGACTATGGTTTTTTACCGGAACGATGAAAAAATGCTAAGTTTTTAGTCACAAAAGGCAACCTTGCCTTGACGTGAGGCCGAGGTTGACAAGACACAATTTGATAACGAGACTGATTTGAATTTCAAAGGTTCAGGGAGATTAGGATCCAGGTCCAGTTACCACAATCTCATCGGTGTGACGTCCCATCATTCTAGAATCGTTAAATGGTTTATTACAAGAACAGTCTTCTTAAGTTTATGACTATTTTACTTGCATCATTATGTGCGTAGGGGGCTGACTACGTGGAGTTTGATGTTCTCCTGACCAAAGATGGAGTACCGGTTGTATACCATGACTTTGATACGGATGTCCTCGTTGGAAAGGTGGATAAATGAGACGAGGCACTTGTCTTTTCAATCCTGTGTCTCTTCAGTTATATTTTGCCAAGTTATACTAAAAGACTCAGATTCAGCGCAAGTAAAATACAATGTAACAATATTTAGTGCAATACAATACAATACAATCATATAATTAAATTTGGCTGTTTGGCAGCCAATATGGCTGAATATTTTTACGAGTCAGCAGTATTTGGTGAGCCTTTAGGCGAGCCAAAATTTAATTCGACGAATAAAAATATCTGGCCATATTGGCTGCCAAATAGCCTAATAAGTTGCTTATTATACAATATTCATTTGATCTCTTACTTTCTGATGAAAGTTTTGATTCACGAGGGTTATATGAGGAGAAATGCGAGGAATCAGCAAGTTCTGTTGATTCAAAGTAACCCTTTGTTGGATTTGTAGCGACTTTTTAAACGTGCATTTTACACGATTTGGATTGGCTGCCGAACAATAGTGCCCCCAAATTAGCCACATCAGGACTTGTGGAAAAATTTTGTTGCATGATCCCAGCAATACTGTATGTATCACATAAACTGGTATTATGAACAGCGTTACATGTTTTCAGTTGGGTAATTGTTTTGTAGGCCAAAAAAAACTCAAAATTCTGTATTAAGACAATCAAGTTGTCCACAAAACCCTAGAAGAGAAAGTTCTTTTCCAAGGTGAAGCAGGTGCTCGGCTTGTTGTATTTTGACGTGCGGTTTTGTATTCAGTACTATCCCGTATGCATGATGACGTCACAAAGCCATCAAAGTGAGGTGTGCTGGTGAAAAGCTATTTGTGAGAGTTTTGACTGTTTTTACAGTTCAGCAATTCGTCATGATGTTCCCATGTTTATGAACTGGAATATTTGTTACGCTGTGGCACACTTGGCAACTAAGTATCATCACCAGGACTCGTTTTGGTGCACAAAAACCCTATTGTGACGTCATCATGCATAAGGTCTAACCACAGTCTTTTTCTTTGCGGTTTCGTCACTGTTGTCATCCTGGTTGCTTGAACCACCGTTCTAATATAACGTTATTTTATATAGAAGGGCAGTAATTCTGAGGTGATCAAGATGGAAGTGAAAGACCTCACCCTTAAGCAGCTTGAGTCTCTAAAGGTGCGTAATATTTATTTGACGTATTTGTGCATAGCTGTGTTCATGGGATCACTTTAAGTTTAATTAGTTTAGACCTTGCCGTTTGATCTAATTTGTGCTGCTTACTTTTGTATTAATTAAAGCCTAGTTCACATATGATGCAGTCACGCTGGCGACATGTTTAAGAGATGGTTGCAGTGGTACCTGTGGTGTGTTGCGACAAATGTGAACGTCAGTTGAAGTAATGCCACAGCCATTGAAAATGCCGCAAACAATGACTGTGACAGATCGGAAAAGTTGATTTTGGTTCAACTCTCCCGATCAGTTGCCATCACAACCTGCAGCACGTCTGAGGGAGTGTCTGCGACACACTTCGAGTTTGTCAATGAACTGTCTGCCTGTTACCACAGCCATGCCTGCATTATATGTGAACCAAGCTTGAAAGTGTGAGAATGGAATATAGCAGAAAAACGTCGGGTGCAGTAGTGTCATTTCAGGTGTTTCTTTACCACTTACTCAGTGGGAAAAATCACTCACCTCAAATAGTTTAGGCAAGATTTTTTCACTTGCCAAGATATTTCAAATAACAAGCCCTGTAGTTGCCATCCATAAAAAGTCAGTTCTAGCAAAAAGTCTCGTTGTGTAAACAAGTAATCAAGATTGAGTTCTATCTGCAGCTTTAGAAACACGTAGATAGGTAGAAATGAGACTTGCAACCAGGGATTTGAACACAAACTGTCACGAACTAATTTTTTAACTGCGATTTGAAAACTCCTTATACAGGGTTGCTACAGGTCAGAAAAAAGTAGGGGGAAAAACTTTCATCAAGGTCAGGGGAAAGTCAGGGAAATATGTGGGTCACGGGAAATCAGGGAAAGTGCTTTTGGTCAGGGAAAACAAACTTCTATTAAGTATTCCCTAAATGAAAGGTAATGATACCCATAAAGTAAAATTTAAAAGTAACGCTTGTAGGATGTGGCTGAAAAAGATTAAAATAGCAAGTTCACCACATACATGTCAGTGGTAACTTTCAGCCACTTATTGGGCATTATAGATACAAGGGGTAATGCCTGCTACCCATGTGGCCATGTGCCCAATGCTGCAAGTTATCATTGGCACGCATGTGCTGAACTTGCGATTGTAATAATACCTATATTTTTTAACATCTACTAGAAAAAGTGGAAAATCCTAAATTTAAATTAGTAAGTGTAACTGAATTTCATAAAAGAGTTTTCTGACTGAGGATTTTTCAGATTTTTGATAGTTATGCCTGTTAGGTGGTGAGGGGAAATTGTGCTAAGTCAGGGAAAGGTCAGGAAGTTTTAAGGTTAGGTTTGTATGGCAACAGTTTTATACGAAAGATATTCACGGGTCATTGCTATTATTATGTGTTTAAAGTAAAGTTGACATTATTCATTTATCACCATTTAGAATATAAATATACAAGCGGCCAAGGTATCGAGCTCCTCAATGTTTCCTTTAGGGACGTCATAGTGGAAAGACATTTTAATGCTCATGTTTTTCTAACAAGCACAACTTACTCAATAAAACACGAGTTTTTTGTAAATAAATTTGTTTGCTAGATAATGAAAACAGCACTTTTGTAACTTCTCTCACTAGAACTTCCAGTTTCTAATTTGTATTTTAGTCTCCGGATCAAGATAAGAATGTTTCTGTGGATGGTGAGATATCAACGTCAAGCAGTGGTGTCCTTCCAAGTGATAAGGCATTCAAAAGTAAAATCTTTCCGACTTTACAAGAGGTACACTATAAAAAGCTAATTTTATCTTGAAGCTAGGCGATTTCTGCAGTGTTAAGCAGATGAGAGTCATTGACTCCCCCTAGATGGGACACTAATCCATTGCGAGTTAGCCCCCAGGAGAAACTGGTATTCCTTTATACAGCTGAGTTGATTGAAACAAGTTGGGTAAAGTGACACAACACAGTGCTCAGTCCGGGATTTGAACTCACGACACTAGGGTTACGAATCGCTACTCAACCTCTGCATTGCCGTTAGCATTAGTGATTCTTAATTCTAAACTCGGGAGCTTGAATTGCAACTAACGCAACCGTGTCATGATTTTGAGTAACAAGACACTTTTCTGACTTGTTCCTGTCGACTAAGCTGTACAAGGCCAAATAAAAAAAATATCTTATGTTCCTGTTACCCGACCTACCCAAGTTTTTTCATGCCAACCCGAGCACTTTTTTCGCTACAACTGGTTTCATCTCATGGATTTCTTGAAATTTTCTGTAAATAGAGCAAAAATTGCAATAAAAGTTTCCTATTTTTTTGCCAATGTAACCAGAACCACACTTATTTTTTTTATTTGGCCTAAACGAGTTACAGCTTTTGCGTGGGGGTAGCCAGCGATGAACTAGCGTCCCATTTCAACAGTAGTCGAAGTTTGAAAGAAAATGCTCCTCAAGTTGAAATACTCGTAAAATTCAACTTGAGGAGCAGTTTCTTTCTGACTTTATAAGCAAGTTGCAAAATTTCTATTTAGAATCATTTTGTGGAATAGAATCATAAAGCAATGTGACTTTCGGACATATTGAGCGAGCGAGATGCGAGACATGTATCTGGCGGGAATAGACAATATACAAGAGCTTAACCTGCGACTCGGCTCCCCATGTGAGTCTGTAGCTCAGTGAGTAGAGCATCTGACCGGTAATCAGAGGGTCATGGATACGATTCCCGTCAGTGAATCGAAATTTTGTCTGAGTAACTCAACTCGATTAGCACTTTCTTTCTATGTTTTCTGTTCAGTTATAATATTGGACACGTTATATGAAAAAAGATTATTCCCAAGTCTCTTCTTCAATATGGCGTCTGATATGAATAAAGCTGCTAGTCCAACAGTTTGATATTCAAGCAGCAACCAAGTGTAATGGAAATTTTTTGAACTGTTCTTTTAGGTTTTTCATCACACACCTCTACCTCTACACTTTGACATCGAGCTGAAGTACCCCGTCTACTATATGGTACGTTTTCTATGTATTTCGTTGTTGTAGAAGCATATCAAGACACATGGCATACATAAAGGTATTGTCAAGTATTTCAGAAGGGGCATCAAGACACATGGCATACACAAGGAGTATTGACGGGTATTTCGGAAGGGGAATCAAGACGCACGGTACTCACAAAGGGTATTGTCGAGTATTTCGGAAGGGGCATCAAGACACATGGCATACACAAGGAGTATTGTTGGGTATTTCGGAAGAGGCATTAAGACACACGGCATACACAAGGG
>JAOEJH020084335.1:0-10004 GCA_025448215.2 Palythoa grandis
TCTGGTTTTCGTTCGCGAAAGAATCTTTTTATTTCTTTTTTAGCTTAATTTATTTTATAAAAGAAATAGAAAATTCGTCCTGCTTGCTCTGTTCAGTTATGGAACCACTTGTGAAGTTTTAGGTTCACACAAGAAGTGGGAGAAAAAATGACTTGCCTGCGGCTCGTTTTTCTCTCAGCACTTCTTTCGTGAACTTAAAACTTCAAGTGTGGTTCTATAACTGAACAGAGCATGCAGGCTCGTTTTCTATTTCTATAACAAAATATGTCTACATACAAATGGACTAAATCAGTATACATAACTGTATGCTGATTATAGATATTAATTATTCCTGAAGAAAATTTTCAGCTTCTGAGTTGTACTTGAGATAAATCATTTTTAAGTATGTTTAAATTAATATGAGGTTTATAATGAGCCTGATAAAGGCAAGTCACTTGCTGAACACAGAAATAACTCCCAGTCTGAGAGGTCTGGTGGCAATTTCTAGGAAATTACTGACCCATCACACAGTAGGTGTCTCAGCCGCTCAGTGGTAGAGCATCAGTCATAAATTGGTTAGTTGTGGCTTCAATTCCCATTTTAACATCTGATTTCTTCCAGCATATTTAT
The DNA here is from genome assembly GCA_025448215.2 of Palythoa grandis. NCBI lineage: Eukaryota > Metazoa > Cnidaria > Anthozoa > Zoantharia > Sphenopidae > Palythoa > Palythoa grandis. The sequence continues at coordinate 610 of JAOEJH020084335.1, forward strand.
TTCTTCATCCTAGTCCTATTATGAATTGAAACTACGTTCAAATAACAAGGAGCAAATAAATTTAAACTTAATCATTACTTACTCCATAACATTTAAGCTGGTTCTTGTACATGTGAATAATATTGGTGCACACTCCATTTAGAAAATCTTGAGAATGGGACACCAGTATCAAGCATCTCTTGTACCTGGAGATAATAATAAAATATATACATAAATAATATTTTAACATTATCACAAGACAAAAAATAAATTAATTAACAAATGAAAAAAAATTATATTCCATTTTGCCAAGGTTTAAGCTGCCTCAGATATAATGTCAAAATGTGGTGTGACTTGTTCTTACTATATTTGTCGTCAAGACCACTATCCATATGATCTATTTGTTTTGTACATTTGAATACAAGTTTTCAAGGATGTTTATAATTTATCTCATCATCACACATGGTCCTTAATTGGTTGCTTTTTCCAATTTGTTAAAAAATACTTTAACATCTTTTTACAAAGGAAGTGGTTGCCCATTCTATTCTTCTTAGGCACCGGCTAATATTTAATCACTGAATACCTTGGATTTTGGCACGATAGTCAATTTTGCTGAGGGAGGAAACCACAGTACCCATAGAAAAACCCTTGGAGTCGGATTGAACTCAACAAATCTTGAAACCCTATAAGTCTTAGATATTTTTTTTTAAAAAAAAGTTTTTTCTCCCTGATAAAATTTCTTTTGAAATAATATGGTCTCTTTGAACAATCCAGAGCACACCATTGTAAACCTAGCTTTATAATGGATAATTGGTTACTTTTTTAGTTCTTGCTCCAACCACACACATGCCTCCAAGTCCAGATGGTTAGTGGGCTCATCAAGCATTAGCAAGGAAGGTTTCACAAACAATGCTCTAGCAAGGGATATTCTCATCCTCCAGCCTCCAGAGAAATGCTTGGTTGCTTTTCTCTGCATCTCGGCAGTAAAACCCAGGCCATGAAGAATTGCTGCTGCCCTAACTTCAGCTTGATCAGCATCAAGCTCTTCTAGTCTCTCAAAAATATCCATTAGCCTTTCACTCCCATCATCACCAGCTTGCGTCAGTTCAGCTGCCTCATGCTCCAGTCTCAATCTCTCTTCATCTACTTCCATTACACACTCAAGAGCAGTCTTATCGCTTGCTTCAATTTCATTTCTTAAATGAAAGATATCAATAAAGTCTGGGATTGGAATTTCTCGCTCTCCTATTACAGTCATCAAAGTTGATTTCCCTGTAAAAGCAAAAAAAAAAGGAAAAAATAAAAAAGGAAAAATTAATACATGTCTTTGTCTCCCAACAAATCCTAATTTTTTTTATTATCAAAATTTTATTGCTAACTTCTGGGTTTGAAATTAGCAGTAGTCCACTAGTCCACACACTAGCAAAAGTTATGGCGGACTAGTAAACTTGTCCTCAAACCAGTCTGAGTGTATAGTAAAATATTGTCATCCACCAATAAAGTTTTTGAAACATTTGTGCTCGCATTCCAAATCACGTTACTTCATTACAAATTTATTTTCTGTTCTGGAAGCAACTTTCTACAAACAGTGGGCACATGTGATGTGTCATGGCACGCGGATTCCACAGAAAAACGAAAGAACAGTGCATTAGATGGAGCAAAGAAGTATGTCGATATTGTTGGTGCTGTAACGTAAATGAAAAAAGCTGGTAAAGTCTAGTAAAAAACAGGAAGAACTAGTAAACCTGAGTGATTACTAGTCCGAATGTCTTGTGAAAAAAAATTCAATTTCTATCCCTTTAAACTTGTTTTTACTTTTAACCTGCAAATGTTTTAATACAAAGTATAAAAAAATATGATCTTTGAAGTTAATCAATAATTATTATAGTATTTATACTGCCTTGTAACTGGTAGTCCAAAAAAACACGGAAATTTACCAGGGACAGGTACACGATTCTAAACAACTTCATGGCGATCTCTTAGCATAAAAAAGGATTTTAGTAATGTTCGTAGTTTCAAAACCGCTAATGTTTTCTTAACAGGCCCTTAGATTTCATGCCACAGCTATATTAAATCTATATTTTCTATAAAAATGAAGTTAAACGCTGCCACCAAACGGTACTAGTAATCAAAATTGAAAAAGAATAGTTCACAAACGACAGTAATTTTTATATTAATCTTAAAAGAATTGTGCTAAAACTTATACAATGCAAACTTCGTAAGAAAAAGATTTACTCAAGCAAAAACCGAGCGAAGTTAAACTTTTAAAAAAATGGAGACCGACTCTTACATAACTTACCGCATCCATTAAATCCAACTAAACCGTATCTACGACCACAGTTCAATTCCAGTTTTGTATCGTGTAAAATTTCTACTCCATGGAAGGTAATGGAAAAGTTATCGATCTTTATATCCCGAGCAGCCGGGTGAGATGCCAAAACGCCGGTACACGCTCTTTCCGACAACTGTAATTTTTCAACGTCGCCATTCAGAGTTGAAGTTACCGAATCCGCTACACCATTGGCAGCAGCGGCTTGTTTCGGCTTTCCTCTGGCTTGAGCAGCGGCTTTCTTCTTTGCTTGACGTTTCTTAGCTGCGTCTGACGGCATTGTAAGCTTTTAGTTTATATTAAAGTTTAACAAATTTTCTATGTTCCTTCTGACTTCTCTTCTGGCTTCCTGTTCTATCGCCGAGAAAAAACGTATTGCACCACACCGAGACTCGGCTCTGACGCACGTGTGTCTCTTTGTTCCAGACCTCACGCAACCGACGCAATCTTTTCAATTTTCGTCATAACGAATTTATATCGATGAACCAAACAATTATCGATTGTGTTGGCACGTCTCCATGACAATAAGGGAAAGACATATCCAAAATGGCGGCCGCTGGGACTCGACCGATGTCTGTCACTGAGACATTTGTTAGCTCTGGGAAGAGCAAGAAAGTACCGCATCATCTCCTAGAAACAAGTAAAAATAATATATTTCTGGAACTGAACTAAATCGGATGCAACTTTATTATACGTTTTAAAAATTGGTGGTCATGAAGACGAAGTTTTATCAACCTTTCATTATCTATATTTTGTTTTGTCATCTTTTTCAGAAATCTACTCAAAGATATCACACAACGCTGTTCTAGAAACCAGTCCCTCTGTTGTTCATTTTTCTGGATTCGAAATTGGAAAAAAGCACGCTCAGGTTCTGGTAAGTTGCTCACTGAACATTACGAACGCCATTTTTTGCTTGGCAGAGTTTCCAGCTTTTCTTGTAAACGTATGGTTCATTTATTTTTTCTTATATTTCTTTCTTTCTTTATTTTAATTTAAAACTAAACGTATTAATAAAAACAAAATGGTGTTCACTGCCATATTCTGAATACCTTTAGATTTAAAAATGCTATTGTGTTTCATCAACTAGTAAAATAATCTCTTTTAATCAGCCGCAGAAAACATAAGTTGACATGATTATTCTGTTGAGTTACTGTGGTAATATTACATACCAGGTACAAAGTCATAATCAATTAGTCTGTCGAGTTTTGAAAAACAAATGATTTATTTTTACTTTTACGTTTACAGCGAGTAAACAACATTTCAGCTGACAGCCAAAGAATGCACATTATTCCTCCAGCCACCAAATATTTCAATATAATGTACACAAAAAAGGTAAATACAGAAAAAATCCCCTATTTAGTTAGAGGGTCTCGCAGAAGAGCAGGGGCTTAACAGAGATAAAGGGACTAGGGTGTATTGTATATTGTTAAAAACTGAATCATTTGATAATGCAATTCTAGCGTTTTGATTGGCTTAGCCATTATGGTATATGAGCCCTTAATATACCATAATCTACAAACCAGTTGGGAGAATTTACCAACACGTCATTTGTCGTGTTTGGGACTTAAAGGGTTAAATAACTTTTACTTTGAAAACTTAAAAAGCATATTTAGTGACTAATTTTAGTAAAGGGTTAGCAATAAACAAATAACAAGTATAACATTTTAAAAGCAGATACTGAGGGAGCTTGGAAAAAAATGGGGTACAGATGGGAACTGAACCTATGACCTTCTAAGTTCTGACTAGTGTACTGAAGGTCTACATTGAATTCCCATCTGGAGCCCATTTTTTTTCCAGTTCCCAGTCTGCACATAACTTGGTGTTTGTTAATGACTAATAATGCATTTAAAAAGTTTAGCTAAAGTTACATACTTGGGACAAAATGCACAAAATATCATTAACATTTATTTTTCTATTTTTGAGAGTGGTGACATGATAGAGAAAAAGCTAATTAATATAAGGCTTTTTTAAAACCTTTGGAAAAACTATTTCTTTCAGAATTCCAGGTAAAACCCTGTAATTGTATAATTTTTATTTAAAACTGTGAAAAAAAAACCCCAAAGAGCTGTTCTGTAGTTACTGGCACTTGGAGTTGTGGATTTTTGTAAAGAAATTTGGTAACAAGTGCATTTAAAATGTTTCTTTTTTATACTCAGAAAGGATTCCCAAATTGTTTGGAGTTTTTAGAAAGGTTATGATTCAAACGAACAGTTTCTTTCATGACCAGTGTTTCTGATCTGTTTTATGTTGCTGTCTTACTGAGATAGAAAACATTAGTAGTGTCTTCTCCAGTGATATGTTGTGAAATTTCTGCTTTTTGTAATTTTAATCTATACAAATTCCAAAACATGGAGTCTTGTTGTGAATTAGAAAATATAGTAGCTGCAATAAAATTGTACTCTGACGGGTTGCTAATGCCCTGTTGGTTTTCTGAATCTCGATAGAAATTGTGGTTACTTTAGGCAGTTTGAAAACAGTTTTGTCCGATTTATTTACATTTCTGCTAACTATTTTTTGGTTTTTATTTTTTATTTTCAATAAATGTTACAACTGGGCAGTATTAGAAAATGCTAGGACACAACTTTTTAGACATAAAATTAAAACAGGGTGGTAAAGGAGATCTCAGATAATGTATCACTACCAATAAAATATATTTTTTGTGATAAAATTATACATCACTATGAAATTTTACACCTTCATTGATAATAGATTGTAACCTCGATACGGATCCCTCATAACGAATCATGAAATTTTTTGGGGCATCTCATAATGAATCACAGGTATAATTTAGTCATAATGAAGCATCCAGTAAAAAGCAGTGCTAAAAAACTCAGCTTTGCTGCATTTTCTCCCAGCATTGTTCTTGTTCCTTTTCGAATAATTATTAGTGTGTAGAAACACAGATTTTAACCCAGTTTTGATATATGTAAACCCTGAAACATGGTTTCCTACTCAAGTTTAAAGCCTGTCATGAAGCTGATTTCTGATCGCCAATCAAATTTTTAATAATTGCTTAAAAAATGGGTCATTGTTAAGATGGACACTGATTCTGATTCTAAAATGTTTTTTTTTACTGCAGGAAAAACTGGTTGCAGGATTATTTTTAGAAATAACCATAGAGTTCTTTCCAGATGAATGGCGGTACTACTATGATTGTATCCGGATCCACTCCAGGGTTAGTGTTATTTTGCAAGATGTACGTAATCAGTTGTGATTAGATGACAGTTTATGACAACAGGGCATGAAATTAACTTTTTTTTCCAGTAGCCAATTGGCTCCTAAATACTTTAAAGTGGTAGCCAATGCAAAAAATTTGGTCGTCACTTTTTTTTAATTAAAACATTTTTGATATTGTTCAAGATGGAACCTCCAGAATTATTCCATATTTACTCAAGAATTCATTCAATAATTATGATAATGATCATGATGATCATAATAATAACAATAACAATAACAATAATGATAATACTTATTTTAATAAGTTAAATAATAATTTAATAATTTTAAAAAATTATTATTTAAACGTAACAAATGATTTCAATCAATTTCTATGCTTCGATTAGTTTCTATGCTCATTTTGAATTAAAATTGCGTTTACTTTGCTGGTGAAAACAGTGCATGTGGCGACATATGAGCCCGCAAATAAAGCAGGACACTAAAAGTTGTCCTATACAACTTAAAAAGATATCTGAATCCAAGATGGCGTCTATTTACGGAGCTTTTAATGGCTTAGAAATGAACCATGATCACTGCTATGGATTTACTTTTAAACTTCTTTAGCAATTCGTAAATGTTAAGGTAAGAAGCATTGTAGTCACCAAATTGGCGACTAGTTTTCGGGATTTAGTCACCAAAGTGAAAAATTTAGTCACATTGGTGCCTGTATTAGGCGCAATTTTATGCCCTGGACAATCAATTTTTAATTAATAATATCATTTTAAAAAAACTCTTTATTTTATAAAAGTTATTACCATTTCAAAAGACTTTTTATTGAGTGAGCTCTTTTTTAAGTCCCAAAATAGGCAAGTAAGAAAAAGGTGTAAAATTTATTACAAATTTAAAGGTTAAATTGCAAGTAATGAGGGATCAGTTCACTTAATCTTAAATTAGATTGCCATAACGGATCAAAAATCACTGCTTGATAGTTCAATTTATTGAGTTTATAAAAATAATTAATTTAAAAGAATGAGAGATTGCATAATATGAAGGTTGTGCAAGATGTAACAAGATGTAATATTTTCTTAGTATTTTAAAAGATATATTGAGTAAAATTATTGATTTGGAGTAACTATTATCAGAATGAATCCTGAAAAACAGATGCCCCTCCTGAACACTTCTTATTAAGTAATACAACATTTTACTAATGTCCTGACTGCAACACTCCCTAGCAATGGTAATTAATCTAGTCATCAAGCCTAGGCCTCTTTTGAGGGCAAGTTATTAGATCATTGTTCCCAGGAAACCCTTTGATTGCAACATTAGTAAAGTGGTATATTGCTGAGAGTTACTTCTGTTGGCTGGAGATGGGGAAGTTGCATGACAAGTAATATATTTTATTGAAGTAATTCACATATTCTTAGAGGTCTGTGGAAATGCTTGAGAATTAGTCAGTGTTTATAAATCGCCCCAACCCACTGCAGTTATCCTCTGGAGTATTTTACCCAGGATCAAAGGTAAGTACTAAGGGGACTTCTAAATCACTCCAGACCTAAGAAAGGAAAAACAAAAAATGCCTCCTTCAAATTTTTGTTATTTTCTTTGTAATTCAGGGCTTGAAATCTATGACGGCCATGCGGTATTTCCCGTGGATCCCCCTGGCCATTGCCGTAATGCCCACAGAATTGTGCACGATTTACAACCACAAATGGCCTGCCCCTTTTCTGTTAGTTGCCCAGTGCTCGATTTTAAGGAAAATTTCTTGTTGCACATGGGGCAAACAGCAATTTTTTTAGTTGTCCCTCAAAAGTTGAAGTTGTCCTAAAAAAATGAGCTCTACTATGTTTGGAAAAACCCATTTAAATGTATTAAAAACTAATTAGCTTTTGCTGAAAACAGCCTAGACAGTTTGTCTCCTTTGTGGTAAAAAAGCAGAGGAAATCTACAAGCACCTGAGTTGCTTGCATTTTCTGACCAAAAGAATTTAGAAGTTAAATATAATTTTAAAACAAGCTGTGCTACATTCAAGTGCAGTTTTCTTCATTAATTTTATACCGTTTAAGAAAGAATGAATATTTTTTTACTGTGTTAGTAAAATACTTATTACAGTCAGTGGCAATTTAAAGTGAAAATCAATGGTTTTGCACTGACGATATTTCAATTGGACTTGCCGTTTAAGTCAACTTTCTTTATTGAGAAAGACAAAGATTTTGCTGTTAACAGCTAATGAAATAAAACTTTAATTGACTTCCTAAATGATATAAGCAAACAAAAATTTGACATCAGTGTTTCTTCAATCTAAAACAGGGGAAAACTGCGGACATTGAATAGAAATCCGATAACACTTACAGGTGATGTCAATTTGGAGCAAAATTCACAGCATTAAAACACAGATTCATTTCTGCATAGACAGAAATTATATAATTATCAAGTGGTTGGTTTTAGACGTCCAAAGAATGCCTAAACTATTATTATTGGTTGACAATTGCCTTGGTGCCCTATTTTTGGCAAAAATCTTGAGGCCAAAATGGCTGTGCCCCTAAGATTAGAGAGTTCAAGGCCCGGTAATTCAGGTAAATTCTAAATAGTGTAAGAAAAGAATTGAAATGAATTGAATTGAAACTTTGGATGAAGAAATTTGCACAAGATATATGATGAAAAAGTCCATGTTGGCCCAAATTAGAAGGCTAAATTTAAATCAACTGACTTATTCAGATAATTTGAATTCTGTTCACTTCTGTTGGTTTTTTTTACAGGCAGAAGAAAACCTCCTCGTGCCAATCCATGCATACCCTGTCATGAGCACTGAGGAGTTCCCAAAGGATGTGCACTTTTCATCAATACCAGTCGGAGAAAGGTTGGATATTGAAAATTTATTTTAAAGAAAGTTTAAATACCTTTTGTTTCAAAAAAGTTCATTTGTTCACATGTCAGTATTAAAATTATCCTAATAGTTCTGGCAGTGAACCCGTATAATTTATGTTTTCTTTTAATCTATTTCAGCAAAATGAAGATAATTCCCTTGCGGTGTAGTGCTCCAGTAGACTTTGAATTCCAGCTGACATACCTCCAAAGCCATCCTGCATTCAAAGTGGAACCAATACAAGGTTTGTAATTGGACCCTGATGAATTGGAATAGTGACCTGTAATGTATGTTTAAATTTTTTTTGCAGAAGTGATTTTACAGTATAAAACTTTTTTTGACAGCAGAGTTACATCTCTTTCTTTCGTCATTGGCTAGCACCTGTAGTGGTCAGATGACCCTTAGAGCTGTGCCAGTTGGGATTTTAGTCCCCAGTAGGTTGGTTCTTGCCAGATCAGCCAATGGGTAGAGACCAGATAAACACCAGCCAACTGGTGTTACAGTTTTAGGGGATGGGCTTTAGGCCAATCACCTATTCCGGCAAAAATCTCTTGATTTATGTGCCTCATGGTCCAAAGGAGACAGGAGACTGGGTGAGTCATCTAGATTGTACTTCTGGACCCCTTATTCTTGGGGGTACTTTTGGGTGAAAAGGATAAGGATGTTGGATGGGAAATGTTAAAAAATACCAAGGGGTGAAAATTTTCTACCCTAAAAGATACCTCATAGCATAAAAAGATTTTTTTGTGGATGATTTTAACAATTAAGGCAGCAGGAAACCAAAGAAATAAAACTTGCTTATTTCAGTGTTTTTGCACCCCTAAAATAATGCTTTTTCTAAAATAACCTTGATCTTTTTCTGAAAACCCCTAAAAAATACCAAATTGCTGATTTTGAACCCCTAAAATTTATGATGCACCCTTATTAAACCAATACAGGGAGTCCCCCCTGTGACCCTTATTATTAGGGACTTTAAGATACGGTGAGTACCGACTACGGACTACGGTAGGACGTGTGGTGCCCATGTCTGGAGTACTGGATCGAGTACAGAACGCATGTCGCGAAAAT
>JAOEJH020084444.1:0-10003 GCA_025448215.2 Palythoa grandis
TGTAAACGCAACCTTCCAAACTTGGTCCTTAGGCCACTTTTTTCCGACCCGTGGTGAAATATTATCAGTGTAAACGGGTAAAATAATGAGGTTCGTACCACTTTTTTGACGGGTCCGAACCCGATTTTTCTGCCGTGTAAACGGCCTTTTACTGTAGTAGTAATTTTTGTGATCTTTAATTATTCTTCTGACTGTTTTTGCTCATTTTAGTTTATTTACAACGACAAAATGACTCAAGGCAAGGGAGCGACTGGGTTATGAACTGTCTATTGGAAAAAGACCAGATACAGTATTCTTTCGTGTTCCATCGCAGGCACACTTTTTACAGGGGAGGCAGCGTGGCTCAGTAATCGGGTCGCAGGATTTGAACGCGGTTCACCCAGTTTTAGATCCCGCTCTGACCACTGGTCGGATATGTCTTCAGTAAAGTATCCGGCGGATAGTTTTGAAAATGGAAACTTTTTTCTCTCCTTTCGTCTTTGGTCCACCCGTATTGGTCACCGAAAACAGGTTTTTGAAAACGCTCTCCAGAGCGGAGATTTTTGAAAACGGAGATTTTTCGTATTCGTGTGGAAGGGGAAAACGAAGGTTTTCGAAAACACCGTGACGTCAAAGGTCGAGGTAACCATAGAGAGCGCATGCTCCGTAGATGAAGCAGAGCGTTTTCGAACCGTTTTCGTGTATTGTGTGGACGGGCGAATACGATGGACCAAAAACGCCACGTGTGGACGCGCTAGCCAACCCTAGCCCGCAAGTGACAGCAATTGTTTTTAGTACGTACGTATTTCTCACGCGATCAACGCATGTTATGCCGGACTTCTTGCTGCTTCCAAATCTGGAACTTCTTGTAAGGATTCAGTGATATTTTTAATGGTTGACAGTTCATGATGTTTATGTTTGTACTTTATGTCAATACTATGAAAATTTATTATTTCTGTAAGCACTATATTGGACAAGTGAAATTTGTTTTTGGACAACTGAAACTTAAATTTCATTTGTGCAATGGACAAACGGAAAAAAGTTGATTGTCCTGTAATGACAGCTACCTTAAATTCAGCTAAAATAAAATATTTTTACAGTTTTTACACTTTATAAGGACGAATAGAGTAAATGAGATTGCGGTGGAGTCCTTTGATCAATAATAAGAGAGATGAGAGAAACAGGAGATTGCAAAATACTAAAACATGAAACTTCTCCTAATTTCCGAAGAAACTACCTGAAATCTTGGAGGTATCATACATCGTCTTTTTACAAGGAATCTGCTCCACTGTGTTATTAGTTGCATGGTACAGAATGTCTTGGTTGTCATTCATCTTTCGTTTGGATTTGTTGTCCTCATGCCTCACTCGACTGGCAATATGGTTGTCTTCTGATTTGATTAAACAAGCTCTTGCTGTGGTCTTATTTCCACAAACTTTTAATAATTTGGTTGCTTTGACTTTAGATTGTATTTTGGTTGCCTCTTTATCTCTAGAATCTTCCTTGCTAGTCTTTTCAAGAAAAAGAGTGAGGCGACTCGGTCTGCAACTAGCACGCGGGTTTTTCAAGGACGCAGTTCTTGGACCAACACGATGCCGACTTTTTGTGCGCAATCTCCGCGAGAAACGAGCTGGGTAATCGAAGTCGTCAGAAGTTTCCGCTTCACTGTCAGCATGTTCACCTTCCGATTCTTCCCAACCATCTCGGCTAACTTTATCATTGTCTGAGCTTTCCGTATCATAAACATCCTCATTATCCTCTAGAACAGCCTCGTTATCATCTTGAACAGCCTCGTTATCCTCTAGAGAAGCCTCGTTATCATCCTGTACAGCCTCGTTATCATCTTGAACAGCCTCGTTATCATCTTGAATATCCTCATTATCCTCTAGAACAGCCTCACTGTCGCTGTTGTAGTGGACACAATTCTTTTCTGACAAATGAACTTGTTCTTGAACAGCTTCAGTATTTTTAGTGATCTCAAGAACCTAAAAAAATATTTCAACAAAAAACTGTAAATAAGAAAACAAGATAACCTTGAAGTAATAGACAAACTGTTACTCTTGAATGCTTCACCTATGCAAATTTTTACTCGTTCTAGTCCACCGTGGGGGCAAAAGTGTCCGAGCAACAACACCATTTTACTCAAGAGAGGATTGTAACGTGCTAAAAATTATATTAAAAAGATTGTATTTAAGAAGTAGAAGATATTTTTAACACTTTTAGAATATTTTTAACATTTTTAAGAAACACGAATGGAAGTTTGGGAGAGCGAGAAATAATCAGTGGCGACACGAACCCGATCTACGTTATTTCGAGTTCTCCCAAATTTCCACAAGTGTCTATATTAGAACTATAACTATATTATGGGGAACACGCAAAAAAATGTTTTGTAATCCCTTTATGAAATGTACCATAAAACGAAACTGAGAAATTTTATTAACATTATCAAAGTTTAAGTCTCCTTTACTCGCGTAACGGAGTGGATAACTTTCTATGTTTGCACAGAGTTATAGAAACACGACTCTCAGCCAATCATTGCGTGCGTTACATAAATGCTGATTCATAAATTCGAAATATGACAAAACTAATGACTAACCCACTTTAGCAAAGCTATAATTGGACAATACAAGTTTGTATAAAACTGCTTAGACCAATTTTTAAGCAGAATTCTTCATGATCTGTCCTGCGCAGTTTTGTTTATGGATGAATTATGTAAATATAGAGCAGTTTTACATTAACTTTATATGGAAGAAGACATTATATAGTTTTCCTTACTAAAAGGGGAAAAATATCCAATTGAAGATGTTAACATTCTTATTGACACATTGTTCAATCCAAACTTCTCTTTTTTATTCAAGAAACTTGCACTTAGTACCTTATAACTGTTAATGGCTTCATATTTTTTTTCTTTTTTATATATTGAACAGCTCATATTGAGAAGCCACGACTTCATCCTGATTCTGTATTATTAATTTGTATAAATCATGGCTCGTTTGTTTCTTCATGAGTATTTGCTCATGAAGAGTATCTCCTCCATGAATATTAATTTACTCTGATTCCCGTGACGCTTTCTGCTTCCCTGCTCCAGACCAACTGACGATACTAATGCGTAATTATTTTAGCTGCTCGTTCCCTTTTAATATTGCACAGTTTTTCTGTGTTTTTTCCATCCGAATTATCTCTGGTTAATCCTAATAATAATTTACTCACCATCACAAATTGGTCATTTTGGGATGGTTTCGTAGCAACAGTTTTACCAGTGTTATGGCGTTGATTTGGATCCTTAACGTCTGGTAAGAGTTTGCTTCGTTTCAGGATGCTGTTGCCATTGCTATCAGGCGTATTGTCAGTGAGAGTTATTGTCAACGAGTTTTCAGAAAGTGAAAGTGTACAATTTTTCCGCTTGTAACCTCTGTAAGCACTTGTTTGAGGCTCGAGTTTTCTTAGTTGTTTATCTTCTGAATCTCGCTGAGATCCAGGTAGCAAAATAAAACCTTTTTTCATAAACAAAGATAAACGTCCATGTTTTGAGGTTTGGGTTGATAAAGACCTCTTTGAAAGCACCAACTTTCTAGAGCAAAGAGCAAAGTATTCAGGTGCAGATAGACGTTTTAATTTTCTTCCTAACTTTTGAAGTAATCTTCTAACTGCACACTGTATCCATGGTGAAAGACTCAAGTTAGATGTCCAAATACCTGATCGTTTCTTGCACTGAAACAATATGTTTTTACTTTGTTTCAATAAAGATAAATGGCGAAACGGGAATGATAGACAGTTTGCGAACTGTGTGTCCATTGTAACTTTTGGCGAAGATGTTGAAATTTTAGTGAAAGAATCGCTAAAATAAAGATTTTGGCAATTTAGCATGGATTGCCTTGAATATGGACCAGTAGTGACCGAGATAGATGATGAATAGGTTGTCATGGAGGAAACAATCAGAACAGATGGATCATTTAACATGCGAAACGCTTCGTTAGAAGATGAGCAAACCATCGTAGGCGAAACGTTATAAGTACGGTCAATAGGTGAGGAACGTTTCTTATCGAAAACATTGGAATGAGTCTCCCCATAAGATAACTCAGCCTTTTGACTGAGGGGAACAGGAAGTGTGGAAGGAATCTTTTTGGCACAACAATCGATAATGGTAGAAGAAGAATCCCGACATAATTTAGAAGCAGCGGCGTAAACCGCTTCCTGATTTAAAGTGGTCGAAAAGTGAGCTTCTTGAGCAGTTAAATCAGAAGTTAAAGAGCAAATTTCTCCGGTTCTTGGGTTCATAATCTTTGAAGAAACTTTGAAGATAGCGTGCTCAGAGGTGACCATGGCCAAAGAAGTTTCCAGGGAAGATGGAGCAGTAATTATGGAAGAGTGTTCAGGCCTTGCAATTGTATCCATAGGAGAAGCTTCGTGGGTAACTACATGATTGGTATCTTCAGAAGCTCGGGAAATGGACGTCGATGGAGTTTCTTGGAAGGATAGTGGTTCAGTAGTCGTTGGAGCAGCTTTCAAACTACAGTTACTAAATGTCTGCCCGCAAGCACGCTTAGAAGAGTTTTTATCCACTAACGTAGCGTCCGTTGTGGATAGGTTACACGCCACTGAAAGAATTTCTTGAGTAGCCATGTTACCTTTTTTGGTTACATCTTTGGGATTTGATAAATTGACAGTTTCAGGACCTTTGCAGGAAGGTTTAACCGAACTGGTGTTCGTGGAATGAGTCCCCAGCATAGATGGAGAAGCAATAACTGCAGGCACAATCGTTCTGTAGGAAGGAACAGTCACGGATAGATCTAGAGACAATTCAGCAAAGGAAAGAAGTTTATTTGAAGACATAATTCTAGCGCGTGACGAATTAGTGAGAATAGATAAACCGCAGGAAAAATCCTTTGGTGTCCACAATGCGTTTGATGAAACTGCCATGGAAGGAGCATAATATGCAGGTTTTCGTAAACGCGTTCTTCGACGTGGAGCACCTAGGCCATAAAATGCAGGATTTCTTAACACACTTTTCATAGGTGCTGGCATTAAAGAAGCGTAATATGCTGGCGGCTTCAATCGCGTCTTATTAAAAGCAGCTAATGATATGCCACCAAAACATCTCCCGTTGGTTTGACTTTGCTTTTTGTTTAATAGCTTCTCGGTGAGCAAGGGTGTCGACCATTTCTTGTGGGTAGAAAGAGGACGATCATAAAAGGGGTTTATAATTTGTTCATCTTGCTTCCCATTCATTGAATCTGGCTGTTTGATGTTTTTTACCTAAAGAGTATGAAATTATGATGTAAGTATTACAGTCACAAGTACATAATAAAATACCGCGGAATATTGTAATGAGGTTTTCATTGGATGTAGATAAATCTTCCAAACTGGAAAGTTCTTCATCTCATTCAACTGAGCTGCAAGAAACAAATCTCCAATAACACCAGCAGTGCCAATAGTTAGCAGTATCAGTATCAGTATCAGTACCAGTACCAGTACCAGTACCAGTACCAGTACCAGTACCAGTACCAGTACCAATACCAATACCAATATCAATATCAATTCCAGTACAAGTATCAGTATCAGTACAAGTATCAGCATCAACATCAGCATCAGCATCAGCAGCAGCATCAGCATCAGCATCAGCATCAGCATCAGCACCAGCACCAGTACCAGTACCAGTATCAGTATCAGTATCAGTATCAGTATCAGTATCAGTATCAGTATCAGTATCAGTATCAGTACCAGTACCAGCACCATGCAGTATCAGTACCAATACCAAGTTCAATACCAGCATCAGTATCAGTTTCAAGGTCAAATGAACCAAAATCTAGACATTTTTCTTCAGCTATTTTAAAGCGACGAAATGTTAAAGGAAACGTATGCTGAAATTTTTCTTTCTGAGCCGTAAAAAGAAGTAAAATAGTAAAACGTACGAAGATAGCCGATGGCTTCACGAAAACGTTTCTAAAATGGCCGCGCAGTTTAACGGAAGGAATATACGGTGCTGAGACTCTGCTTTGTGACGTCACTGTTGTCTTGAACATTTCTACATTCCTGATCAGGAAGTGCTAACTTTGGATTTTGAGTTGCTTTTGCAGTTTATCGCCACACAAAACACCATGGTTTTCCTCTGAAGTTCACTGTGAACTTGAAACCAAAACAGCTTCAAATGTCCCGCACCAACAGTGACATCACAAGTTTTATTTCCGACAATTTTCCCGACCGTTCCACGATTATGAAGGCTAAAAAAACAGTGATTTTAACATTCCAATATCTCCGCAATGCTTCGTCCAAATCGTTAGAAACTTTAGAATATGTTTCTTTTATACTTAATGAACACATTATACTCAAAATAAAAAAATGTCTAAATTTGGTTCATCTGACCTTTCAGTATCAGTTTCAGTATCAGAACTATAAATTAATTGCGATTCTGAGCCGATAATTCCACATTATATTGCCGACTAGTTGGGAGAATGTAGCCACGGAGCCAATATGAGAAATATATTTTCTCTCAACGCCGGCAATATAATGTCGAATCACCGACTCAGAATCACAATTAGTTTTGTACCGCTGTTTTTGAAATTTTTATAATATGTAAAACATTTATGGCGAAAAAGTGTGTGATTGAATGTGAATTCTCAACACTAGTCGCATTTACATAGTAAACTCTGTACTTTGCTCCTGCATTGCGGCATTTTTAAAAAATTATTTACATTTTACTTTGCATTTCATTTCTTGCCAAATATCTTTAATTACGTTTCTTAAACGAGAATATTTGGAAGGGAAGATGGTGATGACGAACTGTCGTGTTTCAAAATAAGTTTTGTTTTCCCGAATGAATTCACCAACGTCCGAAAGTCTTCCAGCGCTGACAGCGTCAGTGAGCAATAGAAAACGAGGGAGTTTCAACACAACAACAAAAGCAAGAGTTTAAAAACAATTTCGGGAAAAAAGCTAGCATTGTTCCAATGAAGGAAAGTGGTATTGAAGATTTTTCAATAAACCAAAAAGCTTTCAGCAGAGTGGAGAGCAGGGTCAGGTCGGCAGAACTGCAGCCATATTGTACTCCTCTGTGCTTACTGGTTGTTGAATAAATGCTCAAAGCCAAAGGCTTGTAAATTTTAACCCTGGATTAAGCCAATATTGAAACAACAATTTCTTCGCCAAGGAAAGATTTACGGTTCTTATAGAGCACGGTTCAGGTTTTCCAAGGAAAAACATGCTAATCCCCAAATCATAGCTCAGAGCAGAGTCAATAAGGTTGGAAATAAAAACATGGATTAGAAATTTAACCCTAGGTTAGTGCCAGTCAGCTTTCGAATAACTGATGAGTGCTCATCAACAACAGTGCATTAGAAAACAGATGAACATTTTGTGTTTTTCAGACCATTTTTCATTTCATACTAAGCAGAGATTTTATCTTGAAGCCGTGACAGTAGCACATTTGTATTTGAAAGGTTGAAACCTCAATTGAGCGGCTAGGCAATTCACTGATGTTAAACAAATAAATGTGCTTAGAGGCCTAGTTGCCGTTTATTGATAAACACAAGAGGAGGAAAGATTTTGAGATATGTATTTGGGTTGAATGGCTGCGGCGACAAACTGAATAGCGACAAGTGCATTGATCCGTTATACGAAGTTGCAAATCAGCCAATCACGTGCGTTGATTCAGAGTTGGTGGCTTTAATTTATATTATATCACGTCTCTCTCCCGTAACAAAATGTTAACTGTATCGCGATACCAGTATCAGTATATCAGCAGCGTACCAGTAGGCAATATCGTTTACAGTATCACTATCATTACCACTACCACCACCATCACCATCACCATCACCATCACCATCACCATTACCACCACCATCACCATCACCATGCTATCGCCATCACTATCATTATCAGAACCATTAACAGCCTTGGTATTGTAATCTTATGGCAGAAAAGGTAAGCAAGACCAGTGCACGATAGCCCTAGACTATGATAAAGCTACATATTGTGATCACGTTAAGGCTTGGATCTTGATAGAAGAGAAAGACCAGACAAAGCTCAGAAGTTTGGGATTTAGAAAAACTATGCAAATTTTGCTTGTAAGGGAAGGGGGGAGGTAGGTCATTGTTTAAAGACAACGCCGCTGAAATATTTCCCAGATTGAAAATATGGTGTCTAAGACGAATCAGTAAGATGGCTGGTGAAGCTTTCTGTGTAGTGAAAACTGGTTCAACTTTGAAGGGAAACTAAAACAGGTCAACACTGCAAAAAGGAAATTTACTCCCTCAGAATCTTACAATACCAATAACCTTAACAGAATCACTTAACAGTAAATTCCAGAAATACTTCTTTAATTTCATTCTGTTTTTAAAGTTGTTGTAAATCTAGTTGCGCTAGGTGTATGTTTTAAGCTTACCAAAATGTTCTTTACAGATGAAATGCGCGAGGTAAGGTCATCATTCTCCTGGTACTGTCCTTTTGAATCAGCCACCCTTTCCTTCTCTTCCATCAAAAGAATTGGCCCAGAGACAGCAGACAACCAATGATAGATTTTGTCTTCAAGGGGCAATGAAGTTTGCAAATCTTTTATAAAAAAAGGTTACTGCTATCATTGTCTTCCTCAAAAAGTTAGTTGAACAATTAAATGTAGATATATAATTTAAAAACATAATAGTCTATATCCGTAATTAGGAGTTCGACAGACACAAAAACATTTTTTGATTAGTTTAAGCCTTTTTGTTTATCACTAGACAAAACACTCTTCCAAAAGTATCAAAATCTAAGGTGAAACTATATTATCTGAAAATATTTTATAACAGATAGCAGTGGAATTGTAGTCGGAGGTTAATCATAGAAGGGTACGCAGAGGAGCTAAATTAGAAGTAGATAATCAAAAGTATGCAGAGAAAGGGTTAGCTAGCCATTTGAGGGTCAACAGAGTAGTCAAAAAAGGGTAATCAGGGAAAAGTAATTAGAAGATAATCAGAGGAGAGTAACAAGATGAGGAGGGGGGTTGGTAACAAGAAGAAGATAACCAGAGTAGCGCACTAAAAACGGGTAATGAAGGAAGGGTACATAGAGGTGGAAAAATCAGAAGATAGTAAGCAGAGGGGATAAATTAAATCAGAAAAGGTTAATAAGAGGAAAGTTTAGTCAACCGAAGGCAGAGTCCTGATGGGATCCCTATAAGATGGGATGGTAACTAGAAAAAGATGAGGGCAAGGTGAGAAGAAGATGGAAATTTAAGGAAGAAAATGCGACCGGAAGAAAGCGAACTGAAGAGGGTAACTAGCGAACCAGAGAATGATAAATCCAAAGGAAGGTAATTAGAAGAGGGTAACCACCGAGGGACAACAGAAAAGGGTAATCAGAAATTCTGTTAAAGTAGCCAGAGGTTACTCTTGGAAAGCTTAAACAAGGAACAGAAACCTGTAACTGGAAACTGATTTGGCCCCCACAAGCATTGACTGCATTGTCTCACGATGTACAAGCCCAGTGAGGCTCAGAGCACGGGTAAATTTAGATGTAAGCCCCATCATCAATCAAGAGGCTGGAAATCACAATTTAGTGATATTTTTCTATACACACTATGGATTATCTGGTAAAGGACTACACTAGAAAATGTCCTCGCTATGATATTTATTGCCATGTGGCATGTCCAGTGATGATTGATCATCACCAGATTTCTCACAGTCCAATTCACTAAACACAAAACAATTCATTATTACATAACACGTGGACCACTCAGAGGATCACTTTTTTTAAGAGTCATTCCACGTAAGCACCATGCAGATGGCTTAACATGCCACCTCACCGATTTCCTTCAAATTTTGCACGCAAACGCAACTTGGTACCAAACTTACACTGGTAAAATATTTCGGTCTAACTCTTTACCGTTTGCGAGATAGACTCACGCCGCCTCACACGGGCAAAATTTGTCCTTTTTTCTCAAATTTTTTCCAAACTTCGGCGCTTTATTTTGCCTGTATGCCCTACTCAAACCCAATACATATTGTTTCTATATATAATATAGCTCTTGCTCAAGAATATCGCGCGGACT
>JAOEJH020084707.1:0-10002 GCA_025448215.2 Palythoa grandis
AGCTGACTAAAAGCTTTGATTTCAAACTGAAAGCTTTTAATTGTTCTAATTTTCTTGTAATTTTTCTTTTCAAATAACTGCTTAGATCCTTACTTTTTTGTGAAAGAAGAAAATTAAGGGAATGCTGGAATTTCACTCTCATTTTTTGTTAAAGCAAACCTTGTGATGTGAACTTGAACTTAAACTTTATTAGACAAAATTTAGATGAATAGACTTCACAGATTTCCCTGGCATAGCACATAGCACATAGCAAAGATTGCTAAAATAATGATAAGTATGAGATAACAGTTACAGAATTGAGAGACAAACAATTTTGTACTTGAGTAGAGGCAGTATCAGATGGAAAAACAAAACATAATTATAAAATTAAATGTTATAAAGTGACTAAACAAGAGTGTACGGCTATAAATGATGTGATTTAACTTTAGGTGTTAAGGTTTCCAAATCAATATGTGTGGTGATGTGTGTGATGATGTGTGTGGTGATATGTGTGGTGATGTGTGGGATGATGTGTGGGATGATGTGTGGGATGATATGTGTGATGATATGTGTGATGATGTGTGTGGTGATGTGTGTGATGATGTGTGGGATGATGTGTGGGATGATATGTGTGGTGATGTGTGTGGTGATATGTGTGGTGATGTGTGTGATGATGTGTGGGATGATGTGTGGGATGATATGTGTGATGATATGTGTGATGATGTGTAGGATGATGTGTGTGATGATGTGTGTGATGATATGTGTGATGATGTGTGGGATGATGTGTAGGATGATGTGTGTGATGATGTGTCTGATGATATGTGTGATGATGTGTGGGATGATGTGTGTGATGATGTGTGGGATGATGTGTGTGGTGATGTGTGTGATGATATGTGTGATGATGTGTGGGATGATGTGTGTGATGATATGTGTGATGATGTGTGGGATGATGTGTGTGGTGATGTGTGTGATGATATGTGTGATGATGTGTGGGATGATGTGTGTGGTGATGTGTGTGATGATGTGTGGGATGATGTGTGGGATGATATGTGTGATGATATGTGTGATGATGTGTAGGATGATGTGTGTGATGATGTGTGTGATGATATGTGTGATGATGTGTGGGATGATGTGTAGGATGATGTGTGTGATGATATGTGTGATGATATGTGTGATGATGTGTAGGATGATATGTGTGATGATGTGTGTGATGATATGTGTGATATGTGTGATGATGTGTGTGATGATGTGTGTGATGATATGTGTGGTGATGTGTGTGATGATGTGTGTGGTGATGTGTGTGATGATATGTGTGATGATGTGTGTGATGATGTGTGTGATGATATGTGTGGTGATGTGTGTGGTGATGTGTGTGATGATGTGTGGGATGATATGTGTGATGATGTGTGTGATGATGTGTGGGATGATGTGTGTGATGATGTGTGTGATGATATGTGTGATGATGTGTGTGATGATATGTGTGATGATGTGTGTGATGATGTGTGTGATGATATGTGTGATGATGTGTGGGATGATGTGTGTGATGATGTGTGGGATGATGTGTGTGATGATGTGTGTGATGATATGTGTGATGATGTGTGTGATGATGTGTGTGGTGATGTGTGTGATGATGTGTGGGATGATATGTGTGATGATATGTGTGATGATGTGTAGGATGATGTGTGTGATGATGTGTGTGATGATATGTGTGATGATGTGTGTGATGATGTGTGGGATGATATGTGTGATGATATGTGGGATGATATGTGTGATGATATGTGTGATGATATGTGTGATGATGTGTGTGATGATGTGTGTGATGATGTGTGGGATGATATGTGTGATGATATGTGTGATGATATGTGTGATGATGTGTGGGATGATGTGTGTGATGATGTGTGTGATGATGTGTGGGATGATGTGTGTGATGATGTGTGGGATGATATGTGTGATGATGTGTGTGATGATATGTGTGATGATGTGTGTTTCCTATTTTAAGACTCCAGGTGGTAGAAGTGAGAAGCTCTCTGGTAGAAAACGAAAAGCTGCTTTAGATGGTTCTCCCAGCTACAGTCAAAGTAAGACTGGGCGATCAGATTCTGGTATCAAAGCTATCACTGAATATTTCAAGGTAATTAATTTATTGGTAGTGAAAGTATTACATTTGTTTACTACCAGTATGTATAAACTTAATGGAGATCTTTATGCATGAAATTTACCCTGAAAATTTAAGTTCAAATTTATACTCGGATCAAGATCAAAACTAAATTTTTTCGTGCTGGCTTATTTCGAAGTCTATGAAACTTTGCACAAGCATTCCCACATATTTCATGACAAAACAATCACTCAACAAAACGAGCGTTTTGTTTATAGTAGCGGCAATTGAGCTTTTCATCGCGATCTGTCATCTGTATCTAGCAATTGAGCTTTTCATCAGACTAAAAAGTGAATAACTATGGTTTGTCTGAATGTAATACACTTTACTTTCAGTTATTTTAAGCTCTATGATTTAATAGTCGATTCAAAAGTGCGTGGGAAGCAGTATCAACTTTATCCAAGATGTTCCTCTTTGCCTCTCGAGTCAAACGAGTGCATTCAAACAAGCACTTCTATCCTGATGTATGGATCTGAAGTCCATCATGGCATAAATGTTTGCTGAATATTAAAGTGAAAGTAACTCAGGTTAGTTACTTAACTTTTTCATGCTGACGTATTTTGAAGTCTATGAAAATTTGCACGAGCATTCACCACATAATTATTTCATGACAAAACAATCGCGCAACAAATTATGAGCGTGTTGTTTAGTAACGGCAATTGAGCTTTTCATCGCGATCTGTTTTTATCAGACTAATTATGGTTTGTCTGAATGTAATGCACTTTACTTTTAGTTATTTTAAACTCTATGATTTAATACTCGAGTCAAAAGTGTGTCAGAAGCAGTATCAACTTTATCCAAGATGTTCCTCTTAGCCTCTCGAGTCAAACGAGTGCATTCAAACAAACTCTTCTGTACAAATCTGAAGTCCATCATGGCGTAAATGTTTCCTAAATAAGTGAAAGTCGCAAAATACATTTGTTTGAGAATGAAACTGAAAGTGAAAGGTTTGTTTGCTTAATTTAATATTTCGATACTTCCATTTTAAGACGTTGTTGAGGTTCAAAACCTGGACAAGTTGTTCTTAACAGAGAAGAAGTCATAAAGCATTTTATCAGTTTATGCACATGTGTTAGTAGTAACACAAACAGGACGTCATTCCAACAAAAAGACATTACACTATACAGGCTTGAATGGATTTCGAATGAACGACGCTGCTAATTCTTTTCAAAGGCAAAAACATTTAGTTGAATGGGGAAATAAACATCGAACACAAATTTATATTTATAGACATTATGGTTTTATGGTTTTATTGATAGAAACATTTTATTTGTCATTTTAACAACCACAACAATTAGTCTTACACCAAGCAATAAACAAACTTTTCATTTTACTGCTGTACGTGCGTGCCTCGATAGGACTCGATAGAAAGGATTTACGTGTGAATTTTTGCATATTTTGCTATCGAGTCACACGATGCCTCGTTCCAAAAATACCTCGATGACTCTCAAGGCAGGTTACCTTACCTCCAGACGGTACTGTACAGCCAAACCTTCAGTGCAACAAGTCCCAACATTTCTTTAGTTCTGTGACCATTTGTGTTAAACTTACAACAGTGTTGGGAGTTATTGCAGGGGTTTCAAAAAGATTTGAAGTTGAAGTTATAAAATGAAAAGTAGGAGTCGGGTTGTGATGGCCAATTCAATTTTTTAACTGTGGTCTTAGTAGGTTGTGGTTAAAATAGATGTCGGAAACGAGGCTAGTAAACATCGCTTGCAACACGTGACACCTTGTTTTGAAACCCGTGTATTGTGTCCGTTTGCATGGGTCTTACTGTCCGAGAATGCATCACTTCTCTTGTCGATCACCAGCAATCTTGGTAAGTTGTTGCATTTGCTTGCATGCATCACACAATACTTTCTAACAATTCCCAACATTGTTGGACCCAGCAATGTTGGCACTTGTTGCATCCATTTACCAGAGCCTTTAAAAGAAAAAATGTCTGAAAAGATTTTATGTGTGATTGGTGGGGAGAATTCGAAGAACAGCATTGAAGCAACAGTATTTTTGAACCATTTCCAAACCTTCAAAAGAAAATAACAATGCCTTAGAAAGAAGCTGTGCTTGTAAGTGTCAAAAAATTAATAGGAACCACTTATAGGTGCAAACTATGAAACAAAAATTACTTATTAAGGTGGCAATAAGAACAACGCTCAAGATGATATTCAATTAGCAAAGAAGATAATTTATTGAAAGACGGGTAAAGTCCCTTGTGCAATGTGTAAACAAAACCCATGTGGTTGGTGCTTGGCACCAAGATTAGAATGCATTGAACTCACGGATTCAGCTTTTTCACGTCATAAACAAAGAACAAAATACATTCTCTAGCAAAAACCAGTTCTTGTTTTTGACATTCACTGTTTTGCTGTTTTCAAAGAATGATTCTCAAGCCCAGGCCAGGAGTCAAGTCAATTTACTCTCATCATTTGCATCAGTACAAGCTGTAAGTTACTTTTTAATTGCTAATTATTGACGCTAAAGTCAATGATTTTGTTGTCTCTACAAAGACTACAAATTATAAAAAGTTATGATGGTTGTACTACTATATAATATACAGACAGAGTAACTGCTGTGCTTGTTTTTAGCCGCCACAGTTTTCAGATGAAAACAGATCCACCCTTCCCCGTCCATTGGCAACCTTGTCCAACCATTCAGCTTCACATGTTGATGATAATTTAGATGGACTGGACTCGTGTGCAATATATGTTCATGAGAGTACACAGGTTAGAAAAGAACAATTTCTTTTAAATAATAAACAGTTATAATTATTATACAATCATTACTTAGAGGAAATTGTACACACTAATTAGAAGGTCAATATTTTTTACAAAAACATCTGGTAGTTCTCTATTCTGTGAAGTGCATAAATTATCAAAATATGTTATGCGTGTAGGGAATTTGAATAAATTTGTCAGACAAGACAATTTAATTTTGAAGCCATGGAGTAAATCAAGTTTGTTAAATTTGTATTGATATTGTGTTGTTGTAAATCTTACAGTACAACCTGCGTAGTAGACTAGCATTAGCTGTTTGCAGGTTTAAGTGTATTGTGATATTATTAAATATATTATTTTTTTATTAATAAATAAAAGTAAATAAAAAAGGCCCAATGTTTACATAATTTATTCTGCTATACTCTACAGTGCATTACAGTACTTTAACCACTCTTTCACATTACATTATTGTCTTATGTTGATTCATTTATCTCTCTAAATTGCATCTGTTTACAGTATCTCTTTACAGAATTAATGATAGAACTTACAAATATGTATTAACTGCTTATCTAATAATTTACTATTTATACACATCTAACAAAATATTATTTTTATTATTTTTTGCAGACTGATCTTACGTTAAAAGGAATGGAGGTGAGGATTAATAATTTTTTTCATTTAATGTACACATGTACTGTACATGAAGAGTATTGGGGCTTTACTTCTTTTAAATTATTATCTTGTAATGTTTATTGATGTATTGACATAGAGGTTTTACACTGAGGTCGAAAAGTTTGTTTTTGTTATAATGTAGTTTGCCCGAATAGTTGGCAATATTAAGTGTAACATGCCTTTAAACACTTTCCCCATGGGCAAATCTCTCATATTAATTTTGAGGATTTTCTGTTCAAACAATAATTGCAAAGAAATTTAGGGAAAATCAAGCTGTAAAAAGTGAGAATATACACTCCTCAACAAGCTGAACATAATAAATATTATCAGTGCTCGACCTTAATTTTTTAACTTACTTGACCTTGGGCTAGTGAGATTTTTTTGTGAGATATCTAGAATCAATTATTTTTCTCTGCTGCGATCAACTAAAACTGATTTTTTTTATTTGTCTTTCCAAAACCTGTTGTACCTTGAGTAGCCCAGTGGCCAGTTGTTCTGAAATTTTACTAGCCCAAACCCATTTTTTACTAGCCCTGGGCTAGTGGACTATCGCTATAAGGTCGAGCAATGATTATTATTTAAGATTAATTTTATCAACAGGGGCACAATTTTTTCTGCACAAAAAATAAAAAAATGTCATGAATTGGCATAACAATATTCATTTAGTCTATGAGCATAATTCCTTGTTTGAATATATTATTAATTTCACTTCTTCAGGCTTTTGATAATCCTGTAAATATTTATAATTGTGTTTGTAATGACTGTTTTGTAGGAAATTGATCAAACTGTTTCCTGTGGCATAAAATCGTCTCAGCAGAAAGATGGCAAAATTGATGATCTTCAAAGGGTAAGTCAGAGGAAATCATTGATTTCATTGACAAATAAAAACTATTAAATACATACACAGCAGTTTATCATTTTTTATAGTTAAAATTGAAGTTGGGAGTCAGAATAAAAATGAATATCAAAGTGTTGCATGAAATACTTATATTATGTAGTGTTAATATTGTTTTCTTTCCTTAATTCTCCTTCTTTTTGTATTCTTTTTAGCTATTTTGTATTATTATTCTTTTTTTCTAGGATTTACTTTTGAGTAATATTGCGAGCCATGTTACAGTACTTTTGATCACATCTTTCATTAAATTTCCTATGTAAAGGCCACCTGTCTTGATTAGCCCCTATAGCAACACTAATTGTGTTACCTGTGCTCAATTTGGCCGAGTAAGTTTGGGCGCGAGTATATAGCCAGTTCCAAAGTCAATCTGTGGATGGGCTGGCTGGCTGGCTGGCAAGCAATAGATGATTTTGTGAACAGGAGTACAATGGTCAGCAGAAATCGTCCTGACTGACTTGTGTGCATGCTTTCCAAATGGTGCTTTCCCTAAATTTGTTGCCCTTTTTTTCAATGAAAGTGAAGAAGGTTCAATTAATTTTACAATTTCAAATGCAGGGTTGAAAATTAACTTTCAGGCTAAGGAGCCTGTGGGTGAGCATGCTCAAAATCTTAGGCGCCTAGGTGAAAAGGAAGTAGCCCCGTACATTGCTCGATTTTTGACTTTTAGTTGTCTGTATCAAATTTTAATTTTTAAGTAAATAACAAGGTGTAAATTCGGTCCAAATTGTGTAATTTTATAGGTTTTAGTTGGTTTTAGTTTGTTTCAAATATTTACTACTGTAAAAACTTGTTTTACACAACATTGATTTGAACAACCGTTTTATTTCACTTCAAAGGAGGATGACATGTTAAATCACTTATTGTTAAATATCTTTTCCAATAACTTTGAAACTCCCTTGGTTTTTTAGGTTTTTCTGTTTCTTCCTTTTCCTGCTTCTTCTTCCTTTTTGGTTCTGGCTCAAGTCTCCGTGCCTGGCCATCAAAGAACTTTGAAATATTTTCATTGTTGCTTTTTCTGTGCTGTTGCCATGATGGGCAACACTTAAACATGTGGCTCCCACTTGACAGTCCGCTTGGCAATGTGGGAAATTTTTTTATTGAATACATAAGCCCAAAACAAAATGGCGTCATTGGTGGGATTGACAAGGGAACAGAAACTGCTCAATCATGTACCAATCAGAGCTTAGGTTTTCTCAAAACTTCAGCAAAATACTACACATCTAAGTACTGTACTTCCATGATTTTTAATACACTTTACTGTTATTATTGTTTATTTTTCTCAAATAAATTTATGCATTTGTAACTGAAATCGATGGTCACCCACAGGCTACTTTTTTTCAAAACATAATCACCCAAGCAGATTTTAAATTGCCCCAGGCGACCATGCACCCGTTAATTTTCAACCCTGCAAATGCTAACTTAATTGTTGCCAAAAACATTCATCAAGGTGAATGTCTTTTTAGCAACAAATCTAGAGGAATACAATGTGATTTTATGAGTCTCAGCTTTTACAAACTTGTGTCATGTTTTGCAATGGACGGCACACAGAGTTGATCAGATATTGTTAGAAGGAGTTGCCATGTACCTAAAAGCATTTGACGACCAAAGCATTCCAACTACCTGACCGAGTATCTTGGTAAATATAAAAATTATTGGTAAATATTTCAGATCCAAAAAAAAACTAGACTGATAGCCCAGCGAAGCATAACATTATTGCTGAATTATTTGCCACATCAAGTTTGCAATGATAAAGTCGAGTGAATTGCCCATAGAAACAATATCTAATGCCATTTGAACTACTCAGCTCTGAAGACACTGGTAAAATACATATTTTTGAACAAGTCATGTAGTTTTACTCTTCAATATAATATTTTTGTATTGCTTTAATTTCTCTGTGTTTCTATTAATTGTTTACCAAGCATTGTAGCAAAAGACCGACTTTTAGCTTTATCCTCTGGGTTGCTTTCAAATGTCTTTTAGTTTTACTCTCAGTGGCTCATAATGTAGCTTATTAAATTCAGCTTGCAGCACTTGGCTTTCCGTAAAAAACTTCTAGTTTACAGGTGGCCTTCACTTATCAGTTTATTATTTTTGTGTTAATATTGTGTACTTTGTATAATATATTAAATTTAAATAAATTTGTTGTTGTTGTTGTTACAAGTGTAAAAAGGATTATAGTACACTTTTCTAACTAAGATGTAAAGCAACAAAAAATTAGTAAACACAGTATGGCCTAATCTGTATGTTAACTAGGGTGAACCCAAACATGCGGCATTTTGTTTTATTTTTGGTATTAAAGAATTAATCTCTGGCTAATGAAAGCAAGGCCGCAAATAATGGTAAATAATGGGAAAATGTCTGGTTGGACACAAAGCTGGGTACTTTGGTTGTTCAGAGGTTGACTTAACCCTTGTCCTGCTAAAAACGATTGCAAATAAACTAAAAATGTCCTAACTTTTGAACCAGTGTTTGAAAACCTATAAAGTGACCATTCATTTTCTCTGCCTTTACAAGTAGATTCTGAAAATGTTCATTGTTTCAACAGATTCTGAAGTTGGCAATTTCTAAGAAATTTTGTGACTTTGACTTTTAAAAACTCAGCAGTGAAAGGGGTTAACAATAACTGATAATAAAAATACAGGCGTTGACTGAAAATATTCAAAGTACTGGAATCTGAATTGAGTAAATAAAATTGCAATTAACATGGGGTTGAATAGAGTTGTTGATGGGATGAAAAGTTATGGTAAATGGAATGCGATCATTGTCGGCACGAGCCTTAGGAGTGAGTGCAGTAGCAGGATCAACAGAAAAGGCCTTGTGCACGGTGCGATCAACAATAGCAGCAGGGTGCTGTTGGTTTATGAAATTAATTTATAATTTTATAAACTTTTTTTTTATAATTTTATTTTTTTTTCTCATACATTTCTATCCTTTAATTTCCTTTTGTTTTTCTGCTTACCTATCTCATTGGGCCATCAATCTTTACATTACTATATAACCACCTCGCTTTTTATCTCCCACACACTTCACTCCGACGAAGGACTACAGGTTTCAAATCTTTTCTACGGTGTATAACTTATAAATTATCAAACTGTTTCAATCTATAGAAACACCGTTGCAGCATCCCATTTTATTCACAATATTAGACTTAAAGAAGGTGGATGGTTTTGTTTAAAACATCATTACCTTGCTTAATTAGGAAACTGTCTGGACAGTAAAAGTGATTTTAAAGGAAGCAATTTTTTGTGTAACTGGTCTTGCAATGCCATTTGGAGACAAGTTACACAAGCCATTGCAGCATGCAACCCCCCGTGCAATGGCTAAAATCATTGCAAGACAAGTTGCAGACATCGTTGCCAAAAGTAAAATCCAGCTCTATTTTTGCAGTGCTTTCAGTTAACAGATTTCAAGCTGCAGCAGCCATTGTGCCATGTAACTTCAACTTTTCAACTTCAACTTTTATTTCAGTAAAGAAAAGAAATGGTTTACAATAGACTGGTCTGCAAGGTGGCAATAGCTAATCTAGGCGGCCCAGCGAAAAAAGGAATTAAAATGAAAAGAAAAGAAAGGAAGGAAGGAAATTACAA
>JAOEJH020085834.1:0-15619 GCA_025448215.2 Palythoa grandis
GTTTAAAACAGGATATTTCAAACTAGAGTTAAGTTAGGCATCGCTAAAAGAACAGGCTAAAAATTTTACAAACATTTTAAATTTTAAAAATGATACTGTTTAGTATAGGCGGACATTGCATGGCCGTATTTACTCAGAAAGACGAATTATTCGTCTGTATAAATACAGAGACGCACTAAACAGACCCACTTTAGTTCGTCTGTTTAGGGCGTCTTTTCAACGCACTAAACAGACGAAAATAATTCGTCTGTGTAAATAGGAGACGCACTAAACAGAAGAACTAAAGTGATGTTTGATGCGTGCCGTTTTTATGCAGGCCAGTCGAATAATTCGTCTGAGACGAATAATTCGTCTTTCTGAGTAAATACGGTCATTTGTTTACATTTTTGCCTCATTAACATGCGCACTCTTCTTTCTTCTTATTCAGCTACAGAAACAAAGCCCTAAGTATTAAAATGGTTGTGCAAAACAAACTTTGTTTGACAATATGAGATTGATATGCCAAGTATTCCTTCCGTGATGTGGTTTTAAAAATTAAAAATTTTACAAAGAGTGTATGGCTCATTGTCGTTCTTGCCACCCAGCTGTTTTGCGTTTTTTTGTTTTGAATAGCGATTTCTGCTTTGAAACTACACGCATAGAACCAAAAGTTCGGTCACTCATTTCACTTGACAAGCTTTCTTAATTTTTAAAGTCAATTGTTGTTTATCTTCGTTCTTTCTCCGGCTAAAGTTGTATATGCTAATGCGCAGAATGTAAACAATGCATCAGGAAATATTCGCCTATTTACCGCTGGCGCGTAGCTATGACAAAGATATTACTTCAACGGAGTTCTCACACAATTATCCACTGACAAGTTTTGGTTCCATTTTTTCTTTTTCAATATATAATTTAAGTAACAAACGAATATCATTTTTAAGTAATACAAATTAACAACAACATGCTTTAATTAAGTTTATTAATATCTAATATAAATACTTTTTATACCGTTATATACATGCAGAGTCTAGTAAAAAAATTCTGACTGAAACTCAAAAAATTTCTGGATGTCGATAAGAAATAAAGCCTAAATGTTTCTGAAAATGTGTATGTTTTCTGAGCACTACTTCTAGAGAAGAGAACACCTTTGAATCCTTTTGAAATCATTCTCCAGAGGTATCAGCTTCCGCGTGCTGAGATTTTCAAAATTAGACCACATAGCACAATCTCCTCGCGTCGCAGCCTCTGATACTGTCGCTGAAAACTGTAGCGATATATGGAAACCGTTTTATTCGCGGTTGGAAAAACGTGAGCGATAGTTGCGATACAAATCATTAGGATTGCTCAAGTTTTATCTCTGTGACTGTTGCAATTGGACTTTAGGTGATCACTCACGTCGCAGGTGGCGATACTGTCGCCGAGGACATTTTTTGCGACGAGAGCGACAGCTGAAACACGAGCGATTAAATCGAAACCAGGCTTTAGGGCAATATATAGAAACATTGTCAGTTTGTAATACTTTTGTCCAGAACGATTACTGACCTAATTTTGAGTCGGGAAAATAAAGGAAAAGATCGGGAAAAAGCCCCGAATTTTGCTTTCGAAGGTTTATGTAAACCCTAGTTGTATTTGTATTTCAGATTTCGTTTTTGCACTTCGACCCTACTTCGACCCTTCCGTCCGCGAAGGCACGCAGATGGACTGAAAACTGTGGAGCCAATTTTATTCATTAATTTTTTCTATTTTACTGATGACAAGGCGAAGTTAAATTTTAAAGAAAGACAGAAGTTAACGGGAAAAAAATCAGGGTCTTGCCGTTTGAAATAAGTCACTTCTCTGCATGGTGACAGCGCATGCAAATTTGTATAGGCTTATAAATTTAAATTTAAAACAATATAATTGGTCGTTTTGACTTGCGAGTGCGTCTTTACTTTGTAATATCAATAAGTTCTTTGCTACGAAATTACTCCCAGTAGGGCAGTCATCTTTTGTTTAAAAGCGTGATGCCGCCAAAACCTTTTATTTAGTTGTCAGTGATGTTCTTTATCCGCAGCAAGGTTTACGTGAAACGGATTCAGAAAAGATATGTTTGAGTGTACAGAGAATTTGCGGTATCGTTACTAACAGGAAGGCAGGCAAGTTGCGTTTGTGTTTTGTACTTCATTTTAACATTTATCAATATCATTTAAGTGTGTTAAGATAGATGGCCACAGAGAATTTTACTCGATGGCGCGAATATATGATTTTTTCGGTCAGAGACGACAATATTCTTCGAACGAGGACAATAAGTGCATAAAATACTGTTTTGAACATAAGAAAATATGATTCATAACTTCGAGCAACCGCTTCATAATGTTCTTTACGTTGTATTATAAATTTAAGAGAAAACTAAAATTTCTTCATTTTGAACAGCACGAGTGTAGAACGGCGACAAAGAGTAAGAATATAGAACAAGACAAATTTGAACGCAGATTTTAAAACACAATAAATTAAATTAAAACCGAAAACTGTTTTGAAATCATAGCCTGATTATGATTCATTTTGCTTGATGATTCAGGAATTATTTTTTCCTTTTAACTTTTCCTTTTATTTCCATATACAAGAAAATGTAGTTGAATGTTGTTATGATTTCCGACTTGACAATTCTGGAAAAAAAGCCTGGTATAACCTGCCGAAGTTGTACTGCTAGAAACTCGTTTTTAAATGGAACCCTGTTTATTTCTTTTTCGTTGATAACACAAATAAGGCGGCGTATAAAGTCTTGATTAAAAGTCGGAAAACCGGCATTGTTTGTAAAACAAAAAACAACGAAACACCAAAAAAGGCGGGAAAAAAGAGCGCCAACGTACATCCGGGACCAGCCGTACATAATATTTTCATAAATATGAAAATCATATGAATGATTTAATTTGCGGTAAAACTCATATGTAGAGAATATTATACGGTTGAGTTTTGTTTTCGAGTAGTGAAAACAAAATTTTACGAACGAGCGCAGCGAACCTACCTTCGCCGCCAAGATGAATTTCATGAGGGTTTTTGAAGCTCCTGAAACGGTAATGTTTTGATGTTTCGTTGCTCATTTATCACTGCCAGCTATTCCCTGAAGATTTGAAGATCAAGCTCGGTGTTCATTGCTGTGTTTTCAGTTTCGTTTTCTTCTGAAAACCTAACCAGATCAGCGTCTGAAACCTCGTTGAAAAGTCGAGGAGCCGCCATATTTTTGGAAACAAGCGCCGTGCTCGACAAGAAGCAGAAATCAAATGGCGGGAAAAAGGCAGCGCGCGTACACATCCGGGACCTACGGTACAGAACTCGGTGAAATATGAAAAGTACGAGTGTTTTAGTTTCCAGTAAACTAATGGAATCCATATAATAAAATCGAATACTGTTTGGGGTCTTCAAACTTAAGGACTAGATACCGTTAATTGTCATTCTGTTGGCAATTAACGCGGTTATCATTAATTGCTACCTTGTATTCGCTTAAGAGCTGGATTTTCAGAAGTTTCGAAAATTTATTAATCACCCTTAAAGTTGGAATCGCAGTTTTGAATTAAATATAAATAAATTGTTGGAGTATAAGCCAAATTAGTATTGATGTTTTTTTATTTACATTTTTATAAGTTCCGTGGCTTATACATCTGTAATATCTATGATTATTTTACTGGTTTGTACAATTTTTGAATCAAACGTTTTTCAAAATATGCTTGCTTCAAAATCTTTAACTTGTTCTGGCATCGTAATGTTTGTGTGTTTGCCTCAATGTGTGTTTCAATTTTTTGGTGATAGATGACGAAGAAAGGGGGTGGGGGCAGGGTTGCGTTGAAACTGTACCGACCAGATCACCCAACTCGTGGCAAGTTAGGTCACAGCCAAAAAGGTTTCTCGAAGGAATTAAAAATATTATTGGACTTGTTTGTATTATTGTCGTACTAAATGTTTACGTTTTTTGTCTTTATATGTAGTCAAAACTTTCTTAAAACAGCAAATCTGTCCACAAGCTCGTTTAGAAGGTATTTGTGTTGCGTCATATTTAAATTTCTGTCAGACCTCAGTGTATTCATTCATAATCTACTCTTTACTATACGACTACCACAAGAAGCTTTCAGTGAGTGAACGCCACCATTGTACCTTGTAATGTGACACAAAAAGCCTTTTTTAATTTTGGAACTCCTAAATCGAGCGCTTTGTTACGTTTTTCAGTTATTCACTTATCGGAACTTGATTTTTTCTGATAAACTGCTAAACTCCAAGAGGAAATTCAGAATGATCGTAAAACTAGTATTATTAGGTTTTTATTCATTTTGGAGAGATATTATTTTTAGTTTTTAAAGCAATTTTAAACTGCTGTGTATTTAACGTTTGTGTAACTGCTTTGCAGGCGTCTGGCTCAGAGGAAACGTCCCACGTCTCGATTTGTGTCGAACACGGTAACCAGTTTATACTCCACTGTTTGTGGCCAGCGCGGAAGGTTAGTGCTCTTCACCGTTGACTCATATTTATTCTAAATTTGTCCCTTGAAGATGTGATTTTATTATGTAATAGTCGGCGACGGCGGCGCAGTTGGCGCAGTGGCAAGATCTCTGCCTTCCTGCCAAAAGGTCCCAAGTTCAAATCCCGGCCCTGCCGAGTGTTAAACATTTGTGTGACCTTCTTTACCGCCAAAGTTGACTCAGTTTTCCATCCTAACGTGGTCGGTAAAATGAGTACCAGCTTCTGGTGGGAGCTAACCTGCGACGGATTAGTGTCCTGTCCAAGGGAGTCAATGGCTCTCACAGAAACCGGAGATAAGACACCGGTTCTGATTGGCCACTTAGGCTGGTAAAAGGATTTAGTTAGCTATCCCATGAAGGTGTGATTTTATCATGTAATAATCTCGATAAAACTGATAGCAAAAGCTGGTTAGGACCGATTTAAACGTCGATCTTTACATGCGCCGAACTGTATATCTATTTGGGTAGACCCAAATGAACTTTAAAGCTCGACAGTTAATTCAGAAGTCGAACTTAAGTTAGTTAATTTGAGTTTTTCCGTTCTATTCGACAAGCTCAGTCGACTAAAACGCGGCAGAGTCGACCCGTGTCGATCCTAACTGATTCTTATACGTCGAACTATACACGTGCCGAACATCAGAGTGGTGCGTAATCAAACGCTTTTCCTACTCTTCATACAGTCACCAGTATTGTTATCGTACAGTTCTTCAGCACTGGTGGTAGAATCGACGAAACAATATCCAGTTTTAAAAAATCGTTTTCTTAAATTCGAGATCCGTAAAGAATCATTTTTATTCTTCGCCAAAGTTGCGCGTTGCTTTCGATTTTTTCATTTTTTAATTTACATTTTTTGGGACAATTTACGCATTGTACAAACGAACTCGACTTTACGTCATTTTACGTCTCATCCCATACTTGAGTGTCGTTAAAACCTGACTAGGTATCGATCTCAGTGGCGAAATTTTCTCAAATTTGGTAACAAATGATCCGGCACTGAAATGTTCGAACAAGAAGACATTGGCAAACAAGGAAAGCGGCTTTCTCAGCTTATCAGTCTCTATTTTGAGTGGCTGAAAACCGTTGACAATTTTTAATACGCACTGTTTATAATAGAGCGGCATTGCGTGTTTTTGTTACAGATACGATCTTCAGCTCAAACGTACCTTGTTGTTTTTCTTGTATCGTATACAACTTCAATTATAAATCTTGACCACCCGTGACTGAATGGAAAAAACAAGAGCGGAAAGAAAAAACAATAGCTACCATAAATATATATAAATATACGTTCTATATAGTTTATATTTTTTATATCAACCATAGAAAAAGGTTAGCAAACTTCAACTCTTGAAAGGTCCAAAGATGTATTTAAAAAACGTTTCAGCCGTTCGGCCTTTTTCAGTTTTACAAGATAAAATTTTAAATGTTAAAAGCTAAAAATCTTGTAAAACTTTTAAGCGGTTTTTATTGAAGAGAAAACGAAATAGAAACAAGGCACTGCAAAATGAAACGCCTCGCACCACACATGTTTTGTACAGCTGTATTTAGAGCCATAATCGTGACGAACCTTCACTGTTTGTTGAGGAGTCTTTAAGGCTCAGATTACAGTTATGCTGCATTGAGATCTGAAACGACCCAAGGCTACGATTTGACTCACACACCCTAACTGCCCAGCCTCTTCGCCGTCGACAATCAACAGAAAAAGCGAATAAGCCGCAAGTTTGAAACAATCTTTCATTTCTTAAAAAAAGGCGGGAAGCGTGCTTCGCAAATCTTTCGTGACACGATAATACAAGCAGTTTGATTGGTTGAAAGTACTTTTGTCGGGCTTTTTCATTGGACCATTCTACCGCGAAATGAATTCATATCACTTCACTTATATGTTTGTTTTTCGCTGATGTAATTTATCTTCACAGCTTTATTTCAGTGATATCTACTCTAAATGTGTAATAAATATAATTATCGAGTTATAGTAGTCATTAGTTATCTTTATATATGAAGCACATTAATGTGCGTCATCTTAACTATGGCAAGAATAAAGTTTTGAAAAATTCGGTCAAGTAACCGCTCTGCGAGTCAAGAAGCAACTCATAATTTTACTGAAACCAGATCACGGGACAACTGTTTTGGCATAATAGTAAATCTTTATGGGAAATCATTAACTCGTTCACTGCCAAATTTGTTCTATTTCTCTTTCCGAAAAGTGCCGTTTTTTCACAGCCAAAGTAGAATTTCGGAGCTGAGGCAATCAAACCTCGTTCAAGATGTTTCAGTCCAACCAGGATTTTTGTCGAGATATCAAGGCGTTCATCTCACCGCAGAAATGATAGAAAGGTTCTGGGCATGCGCAGTAGCTAAAAGTTTTCGGAAAATTTCACATGTCTTTAGGCGTTTGGATGGGCGGCCATTCCGCTCCCCCTCGTGTTGTCTCCCTAATTTTTTTCGATCCTGCATTGCTACAGCCTTAGGTCTTTTCCGATGCATCAAAGCTATTGTCACATCAAAACCGCTCTAAATGTCGACGTGCATTGGCGGTGAATGAGTTACGTCAACGACCCGCTCTGCGATTTGAGAAGCAACTCATAATTTTACTGAAACCAGATTAAGACCACTGTTTTGGCCGTAGCATTAACGTAATTGCACAAAATTACAATATTATTTTCAATTCAAAAAATAAATCTTACACTATAGTGCTTGTTTCGAGAGAAAGTGAAGTTAACATGAAGCATATTAACAGGAAAGGGGTCTCCTAATAGGAGCCTCCTTTCCTGTTAATCCTTTCAGCCCCAGGCAATTTATCAACATTTAACTTCTCCTTACATAACTCCAACAAAATAATGTAACTGGTAATGAGAAATAAGGAATTGATCAAGTGGATTAAACTGTGGAAGTTGAAAAGCCAAATTCTCCCAAACTGCGTATAGAGAAAGTATGGAGCGTAGTTCGGAGAATTTACCAACATATAATTTGTTGTGTTTGGGGCTTAAAAGGTTAATGTGCTTCATCTACTTGGGGTGTTCTGACTTCGTTTTAGTTCAAGGTAGCTTTCACACAGTCGTTTACTTTGCCTATCGCTGATCAATATCAAAACATTACTATAAAAATATTATTACATTTACGAGTATTTTAGTGACGGTTACAGTTTCAGCGAGATGAAAAAAGCTGAAACGAATCTAGATATAGTCAGTTATTTGTAAACATTTTCAAAAAGGTCTCTCCAATTTACCGCGTTCTAGCAAAATTTAGCTCCGTGACCTTGGAATAAACTCGATCACCTTTATTTTCAGATTCTTAAAATTAATTCTTTTCCTGATGAGCTTTTCAAAGTCAAAGTCGCAAAATTTCTAAAAAATAGGCCCTCAAAGAGAGCATGTGGCTACTGCTTGATATTATTGAGTACACGCTTGTTTTTTTATAAGAACCAGTAACTTTCGGCTGAGCCTGGGCTGTTCTTTAATTTTGGGCGATTTCAGCCTCAAACTGTTCTTAAATTGTTCTTATTTCTTGATATTTCCAAACAGTGGATTAGTTGCCCGGAACGATAAAAAGGCGCTAAGAAATACGTGTTTGCTATTGTTTCATCCAGCGGTATGATGAAAAGCGAAAAGAGTGGTTAGAAATATTATTATGAACTTTACATGTACATCTCGATCTGTGTACAAGGATAAAATGGAATTCCTAAATTTGCCTGATCAAAATTTCAGCCTGGTGATTGTTCTTAGCTTCTTCTTAATTTTTGGGCAAATCTCAGCCTGGATGTTCTTATGAAGTTTGTTCTTATAAAAAAAAAAGCGTGTATTCAGTTCACTGTTGTTTTTGCTAGAGTAGAATATATTTTAAAAAGAATGAGGCGCAAGAGTTTCGACCAGTTTAATAAAATACTTGCATATGCCAAAGAAAAAAAAAGGATCTATGGTTCCCGTAACAGTACTGACACGACCAACCTTAATTTTTTATCGCCAAAAAGGTCCTGTTGGCAACAAATCTATCGTAATTGAAATTTCGTTAAATACACCGTTTAAAAACTGCAAGGCGTACTTGCATGTCCATTTATTATTGAAAGCAAGTTTAGTCATATTCACGCTTTGGATTAGAAACGGATTGTGTTTTCTAACATTACTATTTCATTCTACCAACGCCAAAATTAACTGCGCCATGTCAAACTTCCCCCGCGATGTTACGTAATCAACTAGCTTCCGTTTAAAAATTTGTTGCGAATTATGTGAAACGACCGAACGGCTTCACAACTTGCTGAAAAAGCTGCACATGGCTTTGTGCTTTTTATCGCCGATTTAAGAAATGAAAATGCAAAGAGTTTGGGAAGTTAAAGTTAGAATTTGAGTAGACAAAAGAACAAGAATTTGATGTAAACAAGTTCAAATAACATGTCAAAAAGGCAAATGCTCGATCACAAAAATAGTCAGACAGCTCGATAAAACTCATGGGTAATTGTCACAATAGGCTTAAATGTAAATTAGCAATCAGCAGAAATTTTATTGAGCAAAGTTTGTGTGATGCAATGTCAGTGCGACAATAAACAAGATTGCGCTAACGATAATTTCAATGTAGGAATCCATTTTAATCCTTTAAGAGACAAAGAGAAAAGTAATAATTTGGATCTTATTTTAAAAGGCAGAAAAGCTAGTTTACTTGCAGTACAGCACGATTTTAAAACCTTTTGGCTCTTGTTTATCCGCAAACCACTGATGGTGAGCGATATGTGTATCGCAATCGATCTGTACGTCTCAGCTTGTCTCATCACTTAAGGAAAAATTTGCTGGAAATTTCCGGGAAAACATTGCCCTAAATCCTAAACAAAATGTGTTCACATATGATCGCTGTCGATTGCAACTGTCGGTTAAAACTGAGTCAGCGACTTTTATTTCAGCGGTAATACAAATGTAGCACTTCCTGTAGTCATCCAACTGGAAGTGATTGAGGAAAACTTTTGTTTAGCGTAAATTTCTGTTCACTGATAATCGCACCCAATCGCAGGTGATCGCAAACGATCGTTTTATTTCTGCGATCATGTGCGATAACGATCACACATGATCGCACATGTTTTTTATATAAATTCTAAACTTATAGTAAATATGGCCGCAAAACCAAAATTATATTTTCGGTTGAGCCATGAAACCATTTTTCTTACTGTTGCAGGGTCATAATTAAGATATTTTGGAAAATTTTCATTTTTCCTTCTAATTCTGGCCCCCTCCTGGGAGAAATTAATGACAGCTCCCGAAATACATTTTTATTGATTGAAATTTCAACTATTAGATAGGATATTTTTATTAGTCAGTGTTTAGATAGAGGTTTTGACACCAATTTTTTGCGTTGACTGGGCCGCAAATAGCTTTAAAGCTAATCGAGGCGGACCAGTCCTTCATTAATGAAGTCTTTTCTTGTTTTATACACGGAGGGGAACTATTGTTAAATCGGCCGTAATAAGCAACTATATAAATCCCCTCGAAAATTGTATTACGGTAATTCCTTCAGAAGCGCACGCTGTTCAGCTAGTGCATTTCTTTGTTTGCATTTTCCCATCGATGAATTACATTAAGATAAAACTAAGAAAAAAAAGAAAAAGATATGATGAGATAAAGATATACCAGTACTACTTTAGATCAAAACTTAGCTGATATTGAAGATGTTCATCTAATCTCACTGCCCAGGGTCCTCAGATCATCTAGATTTTTCAGCTTACGAATTCTTGAGCCTTTCAATTTGCGAAGAAAAAATACCACAACTCGTTCAGACTTCAGGTATATAAGATCTTGGAGGTGTTTAGGAAACTTATGTTCCGTAACACGGCCGACCACGACAAGCTATCTTTCCTAAGGGGGATATTCCTAGGAGAAATATTGAGATGGCTTATGTTCTGTAATGGAACACCATGAAAAGAGATATCCTAGTGGGATATCCCCAGTGGAAGCATTTACTCGGCTGAGGTAAACAGTAAGTTATCCCTTCTAAGAGGGATAGCCGTACCCAAGTGGGCTGGTAGAGTTTCCCTGCTTCTAGGGATATTTCAACTTTCATATAAACACTAAAAGGAAACACTCTAGAGTCTGCAGGAGAAACGCAATAAAGGAGGGATAAACTTTTAGGGATAGAATATCCCTCCTAGGGATATTAAACGGCTATTAAAATGTTTTACAGGAGAACTCAGCGAGCGATCGACGTAAGAAAATTAACGTGGATCAGCACTTTATTTTGTGCAGCAGGAAATACGATGACTTTTCTTTTAGTTTTTTTGTTTTCATTTCACCTCGACAAAATGACGAAGTTACGCAGTAATATCCAAGGTGTCGTGCATAATTTTTTTTGTGGAGATGTTTGGGTGCGCTAGCAACAGTTGTTTGGGAGATCTTTTGAAATAGCAACGAAACGCGCGATGTAAACTATGGTAAGATAGCTCTAAAAAAATCTTGATAAAAACAAACATGACAACAACAGGTTTTCAGTGTTCTTTGATCAATTGAAGTTAACTGTAACTAAAATCTATCTGACTTGCGGAATTCATCTCACCAGATGCTTGGCCTTTATTGCGGGCGATATATAATTTAGTATACTGCATGTGTAGGCGGTATAAATCGGGCCAGTAAATGAACAATGTTATTTACAATTAAAAGTTCTTATAACCCATTTGATTCGAAATGATATACCAAAATTGTTAGAGTTACGTAAAAACAAAAGTGAATATTCGAGAAACAAGTACATGTTTTGTCCTTTGAGCCGAAAATTTAACTGGGATTCGTCAATGTAAAAATGTTGCCCGCAACTTTGGAACTTTTCCCCGGTTTCTTACAAATCAAAAGGTAAGAAAAACATGGTTCATAGAACCCTTAAAAGTCCTTAAAAGCGCTTGTAAATACTTGAATTTTAGAACTAGTGCTTGAAAACGCTCTTATATTTGTAAGTGATGATTTTTCTTCGGCAATTTTCAAGTTGAAAATTATAGTTCTTTTATGGATGATCTGAGAAGCGGATCGAGAGATTTTGTTTTTGCTTTATATTATTTATTATTTTTTAGTTTATTTTTTATTTTTTATTTTCTGCTAATATTTACAGCTTGATCATTTTAGTTTTCGTACGTGTATTATCAATAAAGAAGAGAACTCATGCGTAAAACCAGATCTTGCCATTTGAGGCGAGCGATCGCTCTCGCTCACCATTGCTCACGCAAAATTGATCTGAGATGAGCGGTAAAACACTCAGCTACTCGCTAAAAATCGCTCGCGTCATTAGAGAATATAGTAGTACTTTCTGTAATTCATCTTTCCAGATTATTTTTTGCATCGTTTACTTTTTGTATTTTATAAGAGTGTAATTATAAGAATAGTGTATAAAAGAGAAACTTTGGGATGTGCAGTGATGTGTAGTGTGGTGTTTTTTAACTTCTTACTCTATGGGAAAAATCGCTCACTTCAAGGATTTAGACAAGCTTTTATCAATCGCCAAGGATTTTCGAATGGCAAGCCCTATAAAACCTTTGAAGAAAAACCCTTTAGTTTCAGAGATGGCCTTGAAAGTTCTTAAAAAGTCCTTAAATTTCAGCTTCTGATATCGATAAGAACCTAAAATTTTTTTACCGATCTTGATGCAAATTTTCATTCAATCAAGATGTGAGCAACTCAATCCAAAGGAAGTTTAAAATTGAAAGTTTTTACCGACTTAGTTTTTAGTATAAACTTTTTTCGACTTTTTGTGTCAGTTTAAGAGATTAAGTTTTGGAAGAAGTTTTTTTTAAATATAACGTTTTAAATATGCTCGGTTTCTTTGAATCGTTTAATCAAGGTAACTGTGAGATCGTTTCCAATCAGCAGTTGGGGAGCTTTTGTTTTTCTGACACGTTGCTAGAGCAAAGTACATATTGAATTGTTATTTGCTACATGTTTTTTTCGACGGAATCAAATTGGGTTGAAAGCAGAAATTACGTGTGGGAGGATGTTTGTTTACATTTTTTACACGTTCTTCTCTGTAATTTAGCTACAAAAACAAAGCTCCTGTATGAATTAAATGGTTCTGCAAAACAAACTTTCTCTGAAAATATGAGATTGATATGCTGAGTATTTTTTCCGTGATGTGGTTTAAAAAATTGGAAATTTATAAAGAATGTATGGCTCATTATCGTTCTTGCTATCCAGCTGTTTTGTGTTTTTTGAATATCGATTTTTTTTCCTTTGAAACTACACGCATAAAATCAAAAGTTCGGTGGTTCATTTCACTTGACAAGCTTTCTTAAGTTTTAAAGTCAGTTGTTGTTTATCTTCGTTCTTTCTCCGACTAAAGTTGTATGCTGATGAAGCAGAATGTAAAACATCAAGTCAGCTAGGGAGAACAGTGATAAATGTTACGTTAGAGTCAAAATATATAAAGAGGTTTTAAAACCAATTTGTAAATACGCACTTGGGTAAAATGAAGTTGATGCCAGATCATTTACAGATAGATTGCGACTTAATCAAGAAAACTACGTCAAAATACTTAAAAGTTTTGTTGATCAGATTGTACTGACTTGTGCCGACGCGTTTTTGTTGTATGGGAAACCGGCTATCGTGGGCAGGCGATGGTCACGTGATAAATCGTTGAGTTTGTATGCAATATTTAATGAATAAACCTCCTCTACGCTGTTTGTATTGAGCTATTTAGGTCCGAGGCTGAAAATTGTCAGAAAAGTGTAAATTTGCCTGAGGCGAAGTCGAGGGCACATGTGCAGCTTTAGTGAAGACAATTTTTCACCCTTGGGCCTGTATATTTTCATACAACTAGTAATAACCACTTGGTTATGGAAATGGCTATTAATTTTTCGCAAGGGTAGGTATTTTTCTCAAAGGACTATTAGTCGGTGGTCTTATTAATATTTCCCTCTGTCATAAACGTGGTGAACAACGCACGTACATCATCATATTCGACCCAAGTATCGGTGCGTGCGCAACTCGTAACCAGTCCTGACCGAGCAAGTCTGTGGACAAACATCCATCCATCCCGACAAAGATCCTGAGAAAACGACACAAAACACAAAAACGAAGGACAAATATCTAAAAGAAATAGCGTCGCAGTCATTTGCGATCGAGCGGGTGTCATACTAAAACATATAAGGCCAGATATTTGAAAAGAAATAGGGTCGCAACCAGCTACTATCGAGCAAATCCCCACAAAAAGAAGGACAAATTTCTCAAAACAAACAGCTATACACAACAAAGACAACACCAGGTTTCGCTGCCTCACTATCGTTCGGTAGCAAAAATAGCGTAGATGAGGTCTATTTATTTTATGATTCAACAATAATTAATTTTCTCACCGAGCGAACAGTTAAAAACATTAAAATCAAATATATGTAGAATTCATTGTGTTTTAAGGCACTGAATTCTGTACGAGTTCTGTCTTCTTTTCTTTTGATGAGGTCCCAAACCTAGAGGTTGAACACTAAATTCTGTACGAGTTCTGTCTTCTTTTCTTTTCTTTTGATGTGGTCTCAAACCTAGAGGTTGAATTCTCAGTCATTTTCGATCAATTTGACCCAAAAATAAAACAATTGAGTTGCTCTTTCGAGTGGCTGTGATATTTTCCCGGTTATATTGGCTGATATTTGCCCAGAGAGCGAATATCACATGATCGACTCTGACTAATAGCCTCGCGCGCTTTTGCTTTAAAAACTATTGTTGGATTATGATTATATATAATTAGATGTTTTTTTACATGTATTTATTTGAATTAGTTGTAAAAGTTTTTTATTGCTTCTCTTGGTGGGTTCTGAGTTTGCAAGCAGTCCGTTTATCGAAATTGAGCGTGCGCAGTCGAATGCTCTAAACAGTTCCATCTTGGGGGTACTTTGCAGTTAAAAATTCGGATGCAGTCGATAACATCTACTACGACCAACTGTACTTTAAATGTTTAGAAACTTTGTTATTGAAAAGAAATTTCCCAAAAGTTTGAAACTATTCTACTTGCAAACATTACCGAACATTGCACGAGGCCCGCGCTAATCTCCGGTTTCTGTAATGTTAAGCGGATGAGAGTCATTGACTCTCCTTGGACGGGACACTAATCCGTGGCAGGTTAGCCCCAAGCAGAAGCTGGTACTCATTGATACAACTGAGGCAAATGGAACAAGTCCGGGAAAACCCGGAAATAATAATTTCATTCAGAGGTCGAAACATACCGATGCAGACTTAATAAAATTTAAAATCCGTTTCATTAAAACTCTAACTTTAAGAGCCTTTTTGGTCGAAATCTTTGAAATATCTACCGAAAACTGGTCTGGACTTTGCTGAAAAATGGGCAAACGAGAAAGGTTATGGTTTGCCTGCCGTCCAGCGTCGTTTTCAATCCAAGATGGCGGAAGCGTGAAAGCGCTCTAGTGACCATTCCGGAGTTGCGCAGGAAACTGGGTGAGTTTCAAATTTTAACCAATCGATAAATTGACACCACCATATGAAAGATCACGTTCAGAGTTGTCATTTGACCAAGTTATAGACCTTGAAACATGGTTCAAAGTCCATACAAACGTCTGTAATGTTGAGACAGCGTCCCCCAAAACTATATAACTCTTAAAATGTTGTATCAGTTTTCTGACAACTGTAAAATCTTGTCATTCACTCACCGTTTGAAAGAAGCTGAGATGAAATCACGTATGATTGCCCATTTTTAAGAGTATCACAAAAGTCATTAAAAAATTTAAGAGTTTATATGGTTTTGGGGGACGCTGTCTCGAGCAACATTACAGACGTTTGTATGGATTTTGAACCATGTTTCAAGGTCTATAACTTGGTCTCTGTTTACCCTAAAAGCATGAAACTTGGTCAAATGACAACTTT
This sequence comes from Palythoa grandis, assembly GCA_025448215.2. NCBI lineage: Eukaryota > Metazoa > Cnidaria > Anthozoa > Zoantharia > Sphenopidae > Palythoa > Palythoa grandis. The sequence goes on from JAOEJH020085834.1 coordinate 15,284, forward strand.
GAACTTGATCTTTCATGTGGTGGTGTCAGTTTATTGATTGGTTAAAATTTGAAACTCGCCCCAGTTCCCTGCGCAGCTCCGGAATGGCCAACATACCAACAATTTTTTCCTCCAATGAAAATCATTTTGCGACACAGCGAAAACATAGATTAGAACCGCACAAGTCATAGATTTATTTTGGTTCTTAGAAACACAACACCTGCAAACACTTAAATTTATAAATATGTGCTTACTACTTTTTTGTCATGTTCTTGATAAATGTTTTTAATAATGTGTCCCTTTCTCATGGCTCTAGTGTTTCAAGATAAAAACTTCTTTATGAGTTTTAATGTTTTT